>JAFLJL010019392.1:12261-42261 GCA_018398815.1 Conus ventricosus
AGAAATGACAAAATGCAGACTGGATTGGTAAAATTAAATGGGGTTTGTGGGGCGTACGCCGCGTGTCTGTGTGGTGCGTGTGGCATGCATGCATGTGAGAGAACGTAGAAATACCAATCCTGGGCCACTTCCGCCCTCAACCAGTTTCGGGCGAAAGTAACCCAGGATTGGTATTTCTACGTTCTCTGACAAGTAAGACTTCAATAACCAAAAAATAACGATAATCTACAAACAGACATACTGTGTAGGGTTATCCGTTTTCAATACTAATTTACTAAACTTTTCAGATTCAGTTTTTGTTTAATCCTATGTTTTTCCTGATCATTTTCAATAACATCATTTTCGCGCAAACATTCTTCAAATGAGTCTCTGTCTTTCATGTGAAATAACACTACAGTCTTTAACTGTTCTCTAAAGTCTTTTAAAAACTGAGTTATATTTTGGCATAAAATCCACACACTTATCCTAGCATGCCTTCCGCTGAAAGCTAGTTTTGACAAAGTGTTTCTCTTTTTAACTATGTCTCTTTCTGCCGAACAGTCATCTATATAAATAGTGTTTGCGTTCCTTCAAACAGTCTATAAAACTGTTCTAAACACTCACTCAGTTTATTGCTAGGATCAACTAAATATATGTCATCATCGTCCATATAAACCTTCTATCATGATATGCTTTGTTCCATTTAAGTGTTGGACAGAAAACCACAATATGATTAAAATTATAGCGATAAACTGTTTGTAATAGGTCTAGGACAAATATTGTTTTTCCACAACCAGTCTGCCCACAAATCAATGAGCAATGAGGGTTTTTGTCATAAAGTTTAACTGCTCCATGGTTTTATAGAAGAATTTAATCTAATCCAGTTATTTATTTTTATCATACCTCCGTCAAAACTTGTTCAGTATAATGAAACCCTATGAGGCCTAAATTTTAAGATTAATCCAATTCAGTTCTGTAAGATTGTTTTCTATTAAGTCAACATTGATTTTGTTGCTTGTTGTTATGATCTTAATATCCTCACCATTGTGAAGAACGACGATGGTAACGTTAAGGCGTTTAACGTCTAAGTTTTGCCAGCTAATATTAATTCCTTTTATAAGGACGTCACTAACGCCCACAACCCATCCCTCTCCACATCTTTAAAGACAGAATTTTCAAATATCATTGTGAACGTGTCTCCTAATTTTCTGCTTGAAAGAACTGTAATTTGTAGAAGCTTTCTTTAAAAACCGTTTCTCTTCTGTGGAGGATGTACTGTTTTTTCCCATACGGCGTTATTTCAATTTCTTTCTTTCTATTGTCGTCCGGCATAAGACTTACATGTAAAGGGCCAGTAGTTGAATGCTTTTCTGAAACTTTTTTGACGGACAAAAAATGTAAATGGGCTTATGAATTCAAATTTATGTCCCATTCTAAATATGGTTCTAAGTGCCATTGAGGTCAGGTTTTCGAACTATTTTATATTCATACTGGCCAACATTATTTTGCCTCTCTAGATTGCGCAGTTGTTCTAGTTTAGGAAACTTTTTGTTGTCGCCAACTCTTTGCGTTTATAATCGCCATCTTTAGTGTACTCAAAACCATACAAAATGCCTATCTCACCGTTCTGTTCAAAGTCCGCAACGTCTGCAAGGTCTTTTAATTATAAGGTTATACTCCCACAGGCGCTAATGTAATCTCATGGATTCTTCTGGCCCCGCGTACATTATTTTTAGAACAATTATGTATTTTATTCCAATACAATGTGCAGGTTATCACATTTCAAAACTTTCCCCGCTTTGTCTGCAATTTTATATTAAAAGGATCCAACCCTCCCACAAACTAATCTTTTAAAACTGTAAATTAGGAATTGTATAATTTCTTAATCGCAATATGCAGGGTTTCCTGAGAAGAGCTCTTAATCAGTTGGGGCCTTCCTCATATAAGTATTTTCATCAGTGCTCAGCTATCAAATTGAACATAGAGTAATGAATGTAATGCAAGATCGAGAGGATTTTTCTCCTCATATGTAGTTTTGTTTGAGCTAACTCTAAAACTATGAATCGACCGATTGGGCAGTTGTAAAGGCTAAAATTTTAGCTAGCTCTTTTATCAAAATAGTACCTACTTCTTCTTCTTCAGAGTTTGAAGGTCATCATTGTTTTCAGATTAGCATTGCTTAAGTTTGTGAGCTATGTCGAAGTTACTAATTGCTTCGTTTAGCGAGCAAAACCCGTAATAACCATTTGGGGATGGGTTAATAGGGCTTACTTAATTGGCATCTATTATTACTTTTTTATTTTATTATTCTCCTTGGCTTTGTTATTATTAAAACCATACGACTTTGTAGATTATTTTCATGGAGCGCGACCGTTATGGGTTCCGCATCGTTATTAATAGGCATGTTTAAAAACGAAGGGCGGTTTGAGTTGTTATTGTTACAAACATTTTGAACGAATTAAAAATGAGCGCGTTCAATTATACGAAAGATGCAAAATATTCTGTTGGCCGCACTACAATCTTAAAAGTATTAGCACTGACTCCCTTGACATTGCTGTGACCCTAGACTAACACTTTCAATAAAAAGGTGAGTACTCCATGGGACAAATTTCTTAACCCCCTCGTTGAAAAAAGACTACATTCGCGAAAGTTGTGGTTAAGTCATCGATGCTGTTTTATCTGAAAACCAGTTTAAACTGTGCTGTGTTTTGTTGCATCAATGGTTGTGTGTGTCGTATGCTGATCACTTAATCATCCTGATCCTTTGGTGAGGTCAGTGTACAGATTTCATTTCATATTTACAGCTTTTGACGTATTTTGACTGAACTGCAAGCGCCATTACCAAACGGACTAAACGTTTAAATCCATTCGCAACAGAATAGACTTGAAGGCTTTTTGAAAGGATCGGTAAACGAATTTAATAAAAACATCAAGACAGACTTTAGACAAAAGTTGGATTTTTTATCTGTCTAGGCACCCCTTTTTTTTGGGGCGTTCACAGAATGTATACTAGATGGGAATCCCCTTACACATCTTTTCTCTTCAGGCCACAACTGTTCACCTAGGGTTCATAGAAGCATGAGCATAAATAACAGCAGGGACAAAATTTATCTTAGAACACTTCTATGGGCCTAACTAATGCGGAAAATAGAACGATAAACGAGGTCTCTGTTCGTTACTTACGTGTGGTGTTGCTGGTTCGCAAGCACAATCGAGATCGTGTTAAATACAGTCCTTCTTACTGGGCTTTTGCACAAAAAATACTTGCAATATTTAGAGGGCTCCATTATTTCTGAAGTTGATTTACCTTAAGTAGAAAAAGGTTCAAAATGTTTTTTCAATTCGACAGATCGAAAGTGAGATTTGCTGTTGGCATGGTTTATACAGGGCTGCATTCTGGACTCATGTCTCAGATAGGCACAAATATAAAAACTTACAATAATAAATCCTTGTGGGAAGGAATTGAAAACAGTAGGTCGGAAAAAAGAAATTAATTCTGTGCCTGGATATTGCAAGCTGATAAAAAAACAAGATGTACCCCAAGAATAAGTCAACCAATTCCTTTAGGGTCAAGCCAAAGGCCGTTGAAGAATCAGCAGAGCTCGCGGACTCTGTTCGCGTGACATGTTTATGAAAAGACAGCGCTTGTTCTGGATTAAAATAATGGATAGATTATGGTCTTTATCTTATAAATTTATCCAACTATGAAGAGACTAATGCCCATACGTGCTCGGCCATAAAGCCAAATTCTTTGCCCGCAGTAGGACTAAAGCAGCTAACAAACACTATTTAATGGTATATGCATCCGCGGCTTTAGGCTTATTTTTTTTAATAAACCCGCAAGATGAATCCAGCTGTTTTTTAACCCATTATTTTTCAGGTGAGTGTGGAGGCGATGGCGTGGAGGCACTGACGGAACCGCCACCGCCTGTAATTGCTTCAACAGTGTTACTTATTGAAATTTTTCCCTTTTTAAAAGGCGTTATAAGCTTGCTAATGTGACGCTTGCTCTCTAAAACCGTGATTTGTATTCTTTCTGTAGTGTTGTGTCTTCATATAAATTTTCTTTGGATAGTTTCTCTTTTTCGGCTCACTTGAGTTCGCAATGTTTCGGTTAGTAGACAAAACTTTAGTCTTGCTGATCTCTCTGTCATGATCTTTTGTCTTTGGGGTTTTTCTTCTTTTATATCATGTTAAGTTGGCAGTTCATCAGCCTCATACGAAGGTTTTTCTTTTTCTCGTTTTATATGGTCTTTAGTTCACTAGTTTTGTAAATTGTTTGTTAATTCGCCTCTGATGTTCTAAAAGCATGCATCAAGGGCGCTATTTCTCGCATGGGTAGCGGTGTGTTGTGTATATTCTTTATGATGTTTCTTTCTGGATAAAACTGGTTTCTGTTCTATTGCATTGTTTAATTTCGTCTCGCGATTGAATTTAATCTTAATCTGTTTTGATTTGGCTTATCTGTCGGGAGTTCTAGTAGGTGTGTTTTGAAGTTTGATGTTATCTAATGTTGTTGAGAAAGCCAGGCGATTTTGTTCGCTCACACCGAGGTCTTTGTCTAATTTGTACTTTTTTTTAAAAAACTTGATGGGTCTGGTTTAGTTGTTAGCTGAGCAAGTTCTGTTCGTTTTTCACAAACAATGGTTTTTTGACTTCAAAAAGCATTAGGATCTATAAATTCGGGAGGTTCTTGCTACACTTTTGTAAATGATTTGATTATTTTGTTAATTCACGCGTAATTAGAGCATTTGAGCGATGCCGTGTTTCAAAGGGATCATTTCACTCATGTGTTCCCGATCCAAAACATCATATTCTCTTAACTCAATGCCTGCCATGTTTTTAAATAATTAACTTGATTTTTTGCTTCTATAAAATGTCACTTGATATGGTTCAATTCTTGTCCCGATTGAAAACTGAAGAGACTTTGGCGTGAAGAAATATGGGAATATTTACTGTCCAATTATTCCAGCTTATTTGATGCGGCTCAAATTCTTACTGTCAAATTTCCGGACCTAGGAGCGGTTGAAGTGATTGTGCCAGGCTCTGCGGGTCTTACTTTAATTTAGTAATCGCGTCAACATACAGACAAAGCAGGACAGTTGTCCAGAATTTGGGGCGGGCAATCCGTAAGAAAATTTCTATTAAAAATTGAGGGGCAGAAATATTTTCTTTACACTATGCAGACATATTTTTACTCTATTCTGGATTATGGCTTAAGGAATGAAGGGATTAGTTCTTGGTTTCAGGAATCGAAATGAAGAAGCTCTAAAAACTTAGAATAGGCGCCGCGTCGCCGCAGATGCTAAGCAGCAAAAAGGTGTTGCGTAAGTTATGCGTATGGACATCGCTTTTATCTTTCCCCTATAGATTTTGAGGTTGTTAAATGCGCATGCCCATACTTTCAAGGTGAATTAAAAGGACGATTGTCATTGAACTAACTTTAATGGAATACAACTGAGTTATCAGATCATCAAGACGCCGAGCAAGTCCAGCATTTCTGACATCTCGTTTGAGTTTGACGTTGTTAGGAACCCTAATTTAGCAAGGCTGATTGAGCAACAATATCAAGTCATTATTAGCAAGCTATTCGAATGAGTGATTCATCATACTTACATATCCAGAAGAGGGCCGACGCTTATGGAATTTTAGTTTTGTGTCGCTGCAAGATCGCTTAAAGGTATTTTGATTGCTGTTGAAGATTGTAGTTCGTTCAAAAGAGCAAGTGAAAAGTTTTTTAATCCTAATAATAACGGAAAGTGCAATGTACAATTGATGTAGTCTAACCAAATCTACGCTTGCGCGCTTTGCCTTATCTTCTTTTGACGAAATAAGAAAATTTTTGGGGGTGGTTGGGTAGAATTCTAACAGCAGACCTTGTTGTCTAAGATTTATTCTTACAATGTAGGCTTGATGATTTTTTAACAAACAAAATACGGTTTTGGATTGACCTAGGTTAACAGAGGGATTAATCAGTTGCATGGAGCGGGAGAACTCGTGAGGGACGTTATAAACCATTCACTTGATAAAGAAGAAGAAGCCGATAAACGCTTATGTACATTTGTTTTTTAATATTTGTGCGCAGCTGACGATAGAAGATAAAACAGATTAAAGATATACAATACTAAAATTATTTTTATTTTAAAAAAAAAGCATGACTGTTCAGGTTTATCCTATTGTGCTACGATGTCGCCGAGAGAGAGATAGTAGAAACCCCGCATAAAACCTTTAGATTAACAAAAAACATTGCACAAATGCAACAAAAACTAGAGCAGGACCTTTCAAAATATACAGCAAACCAAACGAAGGTATTCTGCTGTCGTAATGCTGTTTTATGTTAATTACTGGGTGCACGACTATAAAGTTGATCTTCAGCAGGTAGTGTGTTGTCTATTAGCAAAGGCGTAGGTTGCACAGCAGCTTTACCTCTAGGCGGTTTGTCTTTAAGCTCTTGGCCTGTGTTCATTAGGTAGCCGTGATGCCAGCAAAAAAAATAAATACTAAACTCAAACGCAACAGTATGGGTTCAATATGCTTCCCAGCTAAACTTAGTTATTCAAGCTGATAATAATAAGGCACAGAGATCAAACATCAGGATGAAGAATTTAATCGTTTACAGGCGATTTTGATGACTGCAAAAGACAAAAGTTGATCTTCAAAGAAAGGCGAGGGCAAGTTTTTCTCAACTAGCCAGAGCCTGAGCAGATAAAAAATGAATGCTTAAAAAAAGTAAACGAGGACAATTAAATCTGTTCTAAATAACAGCTCACTTACAACACCAAAAGGTGTTTTACTTTTAGTTTATGAGTCCTAGCACATAAAAGGTGACCGTTGATATTGTGATTGATTAAAGCCGTTTGTATTTTTTTGGTAATTTAAATAAATATATGTTGGCTTAGAAAAAGGTAAGACAGCATGTGCTAAGATATATGAAGGCCCAGAGGGAATTGTTTTGAAGGATGCTCGAGAAAGAGCGTTTGTCAAGAGCCTGTATGATATGAGTTAGATGTTATTAATCCAGAAATACGTGGCGGCAGCGTTGTACATGCAATTTTTCTTCAAGTTCAAGTAAAACTATCAATAGACCGCAGTTTAAAGTAATGTTAGCTGTTTTAATCGACTATATAACAATAAATGAAGAAAATCTTAGAGTATGGTTCAATAAACAACTGATTTTCTTTATCATAACGACATAACACCGGTTGGCAGACGAACTGCTTACAACAGTTTTGACGCTGCGCTGAAGAAGCTAAATGAGAGGCTTTGTGGTCTAGAGGGCCGTCTTAGAGATTAGTTTATAAACCGGGTAAGTATGCACCGTTTGTAGGCAAGGCTTACTTTCCGCTACCCCGAGAGTGGTTTTAAGAGAGCTGTTTTAAACCTAAAAAATTCACGTCAACAAAATTGTTTCATGTGGGCGTTCTTGCAAGGCTGCTTTTGTCCTCGAACACCGCAGAGAGAGTGGACTAATATCGGCAATACACCAAAGATCTTTAACTTCAATGGAATATCCTTTCCTGTTTGTGTAGACCAAATTGAATCAGTTTGAGAAACAAACAAACCATAACTTTCAATTTCTACACATGGGATGGGAAACAAATCTACAGCGATTTAAGTGTCCAAGAACAGTCCACAAATTGGCGAGCAGGGACAAAAATCATGTTGACTTATACTAATGTGTCACCAGCGGGCTGCCACATTACACATCTGATACGAACAATGAGTAAAACTAATGCAGCATTTATTCAAATGGAGGGCAACAAACAAAGAATTAACCCCGCCGAATATGTTTTAAAGAAATGCATCTGTTCATGCCTGCAAGCGAACATAAGAAAAATTGTATCGGCCTGTTGACTGTAATACTGAACTAATTTCGCCCCACCGGAGATCTAAAGTTATTTACATGAGTAATCATCTGATTTGTTCATTTTGCCTTCATTATTATCAGGTCGGGTTGGCGCTAATTCAGAACCAGAATTATATAGAGGACAGATGCGGCTAGAAGATTTTTACAGCGCAGGCGCAAGTGCGAACGCTGTTCTAATAATCTGAATTTATCCTGAAATTTATGGCGCTGAAGACACCAACAGTATGATCAGCACACATTGTTGGATTTCGGTTTAGAGCTAACGCCAAGAGTGTAAACCCCACAGTAAGAGACATGATATCAGTGCGGAAGTTTAGAGGTGAGCGACAGTAAATGCAATCTTCAACTAAGTTTGATCCTAAGAATGGTAGGGGCTGCCCATCTTCTTTCATAACTGCGGGACGTACGAATCTCTATCTTTATTGCTCATGCAGTTACCAACGCACTTCAGGGTTGCATGCTATTGCACAGTCATCAGGAAAAGTACATGTGTTCACTTATCTTAACATGTCTTTCTACGACTCGATGCAACACATGATTGGGATCATTAGAGGCACTGGCTATGTTCCTTAACTGTCCTGACCTTATTACGGAAAAAAATTTTGATCACTCTCGTTTGAATGGGCTGTTTATCTTATGAGACATGAACAGTGGGAATGTTTGACGAAGATACAACTTCGCTAATGGGCGTTCGTTTCTTGTCATTAGAGGAAATGGGACATCAGCGACTCGTTTACCAGCATGCTCAAGATGTTTGGCAAAGTTAGATTGTTAAAACGATGGGAGACTATCTTGACTCCTATTTTAATGGCAGATGTATGTGTGTTGGCGGATCTGAAAATTATAGAAGACGCTGATAAATTATAGCTGGGATCCCGACGCATTACATTTCTGCGCCCGGGATGAGCTGTGGATGCTTTCGTAAGTTTACTGGAGTACAGTTGATTTATTGTTGGACCTACCATGATTCAGATGATTGTAACGGATTGCGTGGAGGAATTAGTATGGGTCGCATCATTACTGTAAAGCAAACTACAATACTTGGGACGACTATGATCGAGTAAAAAGGTCTACTATTCATGTATTTTTACGAATCAATCCGGGTCCGGGTTGGGCAATGCGCATTAACCACTTCAAATACGAAACTTTAATATGTAAAGGCGCGATCCGAATAATATTCAAGTATAGGCATTAAAGTGGTTGGCTGTTTACGCTGATCAATCAGGCGTGGTTTCTTCTAGTTGTTGACTTTAGAATATCTCATGAAACTCCATGTCTGCATTATGACTTTCACTTTTGCAGCAGAAGTCTAAATGATGGATCCAAGATTAACCACTAAACTTGTGCTAATCTTCGCGGCAAATAAAATTTTGTCTGTCATTACAGACTTCTACAATTTTTTTTATGTCACGGTTGAAGTTGACTAGCAGTTCATTGTATATGTGCTTTCGATCAAGAACGTTCATGAAATCCTTATATATCATGAAGTACCACTGATCCACAGAACCTAATCCACAGATGCGTCTGAAAAAGACTTTTTCAAGTTTGATGACAACAAGCGTTTCGGAAAGGACTAGGGAGAATCCGCACAAGCGTAAAGATGTTAGATGGTCACCAAAGAGAACGAACAATTAAGATAACTTCATAAAACCAAAATTATAGGGATTCAGAAGATTTCATGCCATCAGCTCTTTGGCATAATGATTGAAAAAAAAGAAAGTCAAATTAGACAAACCTGTATTTATTGGGTTTATGTTTTTAGAATTTATCATAGCTTTTGATGTTAGAGATTCTTTATGACTCTTTAAGCATCGTATCCCTGAGTTCCAGAGTACTTTCACAGTACCAGGAAGTTTTGTTTTAGTTATACCTACTTGAAGACCATCTATAAAGACATGGAAATGGAAGTAGCTTAAAGGACATGCGAGGATGGTAGATTCATCTGATTACCTAAGATTCGCCTTTGCATCAATTACCTAACAGAGTTTTAGGAAAGATGAAGGTTGAATTAATCTGGAAAGGTGTCGAGTTTGGTTGGTTGAAGGTCAAAAATGTTACGTATTTCGAAGCCAGGAGAAAATCATTAGAAAGCAATTGGAATATCTCGCAGCGTTGTGCAGTCAACATATCACTTGACAATCCAAAGAAGCATTGTCTGCATAGATTTTCATATGACAACGTAATACTGCGATTATTTACATGAGATCACACAAACAGTGTAACAATAGAAAGCATTAGTTAGAACAAAACCACAAAAACGGGTGTTTGTTAATCCGGTGTTTTATATGCAATCGGCATGGAGGACCGCATAAACAGGGGGGTTTTATATTTTTTCATCTACTTTTATGATAAGGATCAATCATTGTTCCTCCCAATTCATTTAATTCTTTTATCATGTTTGCTTGATGCGTTCGAATTTTTTTTTATTATTCGAGATATTCTTTTTCCCAATTTGGGGGTTTGAGTTGTAGGTGATCTGGATGATTTAGCATGCATGATTAATCCCGAATAATGTTTTCCTAATAGATTACACGCATGAAATGATTCCCGTAATCATCAGGTCTCTTCTTTACATTCTTGTTTCGTTCTGCGATTCCTTCTGGCCTCCATTTTAAACCAAATATGTTTACGTAAAATAATTAAAGCGAACTGTGTTGGCGGGAATTATCTGCAGTTTTCTTTCACAAAAGTTCTTGAGGAGTGGTTGTTTAGTGGTGTCAGTTTTCGTAAAATAATACACGGGCGGATTCTTTTTACAATGCTTTTTATTTCATATGGATCAACCACTCCAAACTGGAATTGTTTGCTGATGCGATGGTCCCTTCTGCTTCCCCGGTAAATAAGGTACCTTAATTTCAAAACCAACGGTAATAGTTTGCTGGTTTGAGACTCTCTTCAGCGACATTTATTGTTTTTCTTTTAGATTGCTTGTACTGGTTTTAGCTTTAAATTCGTTCATTTATTTCATTGCGCGTAGAAGGAGGGCCTGGTCTTTTACCCATTCTGTGGTGCGAGAATTGTCAATAGCTCTCGGTGATTTACTGGTAGGAGCAAAGTCTTTCAGCTAACTGTGGTTCAAAGTTTTAACTAAAGCTGTGATCTGTGAATCTGGAATGCCTCTTCTATGTAATCTATGTTTTAACATAATTGATTTCACTTGGCCTTTTAAACTTCTTTTCATCATCGGCTTGAATCATGCCGAGGATAAGTTAACGGTACTCGTGGGGATATCAGCTGTAGGGCAAACAGCAACAGAGAAGCACTTTTTGTGTTAATGGTTCGCATCTTTTGTATCTTGAAGCTCGTCATTGACTGTTAAGTGCGGTTATATCTTTTGTCTAATGTATCGAGGGATAAATATAGAAGGTCATTTGATGGGTGTCGTTCGGTATTGTATTCACAATGTTGTCTCTGTATTCGTTTGGGCGCAGGTAAATAATTTGCAAATCGTTGTTTAGATACATCTTTGATGTTTGTTCACTGATCCAGTGCTTGGCTTTGCTCTTTGTATTGTTAGATAAACTTAACAATATCACTTGGGCGATTATAGATTTGTTCTTTTTTATTCAGCCAATTTCGTGCAACAACATACAAACGGTCATACAAAGCAATAAACGCGATTTCTGGCATCTTTTGTTTTTCTGATGGATGATAAAGTCGCTGAATTTTGGTGGAGGGCAATGTCTGGTTGGTTTTTTTTTTTTATTTGATTTTGTTTTGTTTGCCTGTTACTAGATACTATTGTTTTATTGCTTGATAACATCTTTAAATGTGTAAGCTGCATGCCCTGTTTTTTTCAGTGTGTTATTAATAAAATCTAATGTCAATCTATTCTTGTCATAGGCGTCTTGTGCTGCAGCTAGTTGCTCCATAAGCTTTGTTATGTCTTATTCTCTCGCCGTCGTCGTAGTTTACTAAAGGTAATTACTTTCACTAAAGCGAGGCATTCACCACAGCGCACTATTCTCATTACGAGTGAAGACATTTTTTATAAATGTATTTTGATTTATTTTATTTATACTGTCTGGATTTATTTTGCTTGACAGAAAATTCTTTCGTGGAACGAATGCTTGCAATAATCAGCAATAGTAGCTTTGCTTGAATCTCAAAAGTCTAGTTTGCCATGATCTGTGGTTTAATTTAAAAGCTTTTACCAAGCATTGTGTATCCTACAATTAGACCTCCAATTACAGAGGAATGGTTATACAAGGTTAGAGAACAGTTTTTTCGCGGTTGCTCATTTTTAGAAAATAAAATAATTATAATTAATAAAAAAAACATGAACAGTCGTTGATTACAGCTACAAGCAGCTAACCTCTGAACTTTGAATGCCCAAGTTGTGGATCAAGCTATTATGCCAAAAAGGAGCGGCTGTATTCTTTGGAGCATGTGGGAAACAAAAAACGTTCCTCGGAACGGATTCAGCATGAAGATTCAGAGAATGTTCGCCACAGACATGATAAAGTTTCATAACAGGTATGAGGCGCAGCTGGGTCTAGATGGTGAAAGGTGGGGCAAACGGTTCTTAGTTTGTACATAAACTGTCAGTTAGATTTGCTCCCATTGATTCGACAAGACTTACGTATGATTTAACGCAAGATCAGTTTTATAACAAAAGTCATTTAGAGTCTCTAGGATTGTGATCTTTACTATCCGACAGACTGATAAGGAATCCGACGCGTCTCAGACAAATATCACCTGGACAACAGTGTATTATATTCTCTGCATTATCTCTATCACACTCTAGATGACCTCTGTCAGAAGAATAGCCTCCTCATAACCATGCACAACAGACCGTCGCCGAAAAAATTCAACAGAACCAGAATCTCGCAAACATTGATATCAGGTGGAGTAAGTAACCAAGCCAGAAAATCAGCAGAATCAGTAAACATTTAATTTCAGGTTGGGGGCCATGTGTGGAAAAGCATCCTCATCTTGGGCGTGTTAAAGCAGTAGGAAAAAAATTAGCAGATGTGGAAACAGACAAAAGCAATTAATGTTACTAAATATTAAACTCATCATGAAACATAAAGCACGCCAGCGCCCCAGAACAAGTTGAATCAATGGCACGCCGCTATAAAAACTCCATGTTGATACAAGGCTTACAGCACCAAAGTCTTCATGGAATTTGAACTTTAAACTGGTGCATTTTTGGCGCCTTTGCGCTGTTGGGGCCGTTATTACGGTTATAAAATATATATCCAATGGGCAACAAAAAAAAATGCAATAAAAAAATCTGAACCACTAAATACAGAGAAAAGGACAATGCACGCCAAACCGGCCACACAAGCTTCACTTGGTTCCATTTATAATGCAAGAATATTTTAAGAACTTAATTTTAAATTTTTTTATAAAAATAGTTCATGCGTATTTATAAATGATAAGTCAATAAATAAAGACTTGGAGTTATAAAGAATTCCATTAGACCAGGAAATTGTAATCTGTGCGCGTTTGATTTGGATGTAAGAAACTTCATTAAGTAAGCTAGGTGACCGATCTTGGCGCAGAGAATGTGGAGCAAGACTCTCAACGATGTGCGTTTTTTGAGGCGTGTTGTGTTCTTTATTAGACAGTCTACTATTTAAAGATAAAAAAACTAGATTGTATTTTTTGATAATTATAAGATACTTGAATAAGAACTTGGTTGTACTTAAAGGCTACTTATTCAAGAACTTATAAGAACTTAATTAAAGTAACATAATCAAGAATTTTGTAGACTCTTGAAGTAATTAATTAAAATTAATTAAAGTTCTTAAGGATGTACTTATTAAGGAATTTAGAGTGACGTAATTAAAACTTGGAAGTGTCTTACTCGGGTGGTTAAGAATTGGGGGTGGCTTAAATTATAATCTGCATTAGAGGTAAATTAATTAAAAAACTTAAAGGTTACTTGATTAAAACCTTTACCAACAAGTCGTTCAAATGTGGTGTAAACAGGGATACACTTCCATAAAATGGTCAAGGGAATTAAGCGCGTTGTAAATAGTCTTGGGGATGTTAGAACGAGTTACTTTCAGTGGCCTATTTTGAAACTTGGTGCGTCATTTATGTGGAAGCCCTGTGTTTTGTCGGTGGGTGACTGTGTTGTCTTCAACCCACACACGCATTACAACGCGCGTTACACTGGTCTAATATACTTTTAAAGGTGGAAAAGAAGGTTTTAATCAAAGAGCAACACACACCACGCGCGCGATGCCACACACTCTCACACACACATTCTTACGCGCACAGCCTGTAAAAGAACACACGCGGCATTTGCGCGCACACAATTACTCACCAACACAACAAAAATGCACCCATGTATCATGTACGGCGGCCGGCGGAATCTGTGATGGACTGCGTCTATCGATTATTACTATGGGGGCCAGCCAGAGCCAGACCCCACACACCACGCAGAGAAGAGAGAGAGAAGTGAACACAGTTGAGGATTGAGACGGTAGTTTGCGGGTAGCATATAATTACACGGCATGGGCGATTGCGAAGCTGTGTGTATGCGTGTGTGTGTGGGGGTGTGTATCAGCTTTACCTTTCGGGCAGATTGTACGTGTTGGTGTTTTCAGCTTTTAGTAGCAGATCAAACAGCACGAACGGTTAGCAGGTTGAGCGTTAGCGTGGCAGTTCCATTCGATAGAGCGCCACACACAACACACCACCACTTACGTACGCGTGCGGCAACACCACACACACATCACACCACACGCGCTTGGTGCATGCCAAAACCACACACACACGCACGCACAATTAACACACAACACACATCTTTACGCGACAGCTGCTAAACAGAAACACGCAGATTGCACCCGCACACAACGGCCACCTGTCTAGAGGCCGCGCCGCAGCTGTTCGATTGCATCCACGAAAAAAGTAGTAATGGAGTGGTCTCCTTGTACTCGGTTGGATTGCACACCACAAAAGTAGTTTAAATATAAGGAATTCAACACTCGCTTTTATTGGTGGTCTGTGGCCACCGCAGGCGTCCCACACTTTCGTGGTTTGGATGAGTTTGCTGAGGTTTAGGGCTTGCACTTCCCTCATTAGTGGTCACACGTTTTCAGTGTCGGTGAGACCAGAGTCTTGGGGGTTCAAGTTACCCTATCCAGAAATGAAGACCGGTGCCAGCCTTTCCAGACCAGAGGCCAGCCACCACCACCCCAAAATATCCCAGGGCAATACTTTACTCTTGGGGTTTCCCCCCCTGAAAGCATGTGACACAAAAGTGACGCACTGCGAATAAAATAATAACATTCGGGCCTTGTCAGGGTTAGGGGGTTTTTGCTATTTTTTTTATGTTAAAAAAAATAATTGTATTGCTTCCGCCTTTTTTTAACAAATAACTCTAACATGCAGTTAAGTATAATTTTTTCCATTGTTAAAATAACACACCCAAGCACAGTAGATCATTGTTAAATAAAACACAGCCCAAAACAGTAAACGCGTCTTCCGGTAAGCAGTCAGTGAGAGAAAAGTGAGTCAGCTGTGACATCGGGCCCATTCGCGCGATGGCAGCTGTGTCTTATTGCCGTAACACAAAGCCTAGTTGAAATCGTTCTGTTCTTGTCTCGTAGTAAGTATCAGGTGCGACCTGCGGGTCTTGCAGTAATCGGATGTAGCAATTTAAAGGCTCCCACCCTTTGTATGTTGGGCGCGTTTGTAGCGGCTGCTTTTCCCTACGTTACTATGCGGAGTGTTCAGCCCCGGCTACTTTCTACGCTACTCTTGAAAACTTTAGTTAAATTAGTATTGGAAAACGAATAAATAACTGCACAGTATGTTTGTTTGTAGATAATCGTTATTTTTTTGGTTATTGAAGCTTACTTGTCAGAGAAGTAGAATACCGAATACCATCGGGTTACTTCGCCCGAACTGGTTGAGGGCGGAAGTGGCCAGGATTTGGTATTTCTACGTTCTCTAGTGTGTGGGTGTGAATCAAGTGAAATGGACATCATTTAGGGAAATTACTGTTAGGTAAATGAGGCCATGCGATAAGGTTGCATGCAAGGCGAACACATGACTCATGGACCCACCTGCTAAACACACATCAGGACACAAACACACAACACAACACACACAAACACACACACACACACACAACACCACACACACACCACACCACACACACACACAAGCACACACAACAATCACAGAGAGAGAACGGAGAAATGAGGAGAGAGGGAGAAACAGATATTAAGGGGGTGGGGGGGGGGGGGGGGGGTGGGGGGGAGAGTTTAAAGGGAATGGAAAGGCATGGGGTGGAGGTAGTGGGGGGGGGGAGACGCAGACGGTAGAAGGTTACTGAGGAATGTAGAGGACAAAGTGAGGAGACAAAGGAAAAATTTCTTGTACAATTTATATGGGGATGTATGGTAATATATAGATTATATTTATTATTTTTATATATTTATATATTTATTTATATTATATAGTATATTTATATATATATATATGTGTGTGTGGTGTGTGCAGGTACGCATGCTTGCTGGATGTGCGTGCATGTGTGTTTGTGTGTGAATACATACATCCTCACAACTGCATCGGAATAGCATGATTAAAACAATTGGAGATTAAAGTTGATCTTCAATGTATAAAGGCATGGGCTTTATATGAAAGAGGAGGAAGGGTTGTGGTTAGAGTATCGATGTGGGGTGAAGGTGTTGGTGTTGGGGGTAGGAGTGAGGCACGTTAGTTGTCATACAAAAAATGTGGGAGATGGGGGTAGTGGTGGTGGGGGAGAAGGGTGGGGAGAGGAGGAGAAAAAAAACAATTGAAGGAAGAAATTTGGCAAAATTCGTAATTTGTCACACTGTGCACAAATGATGAACCACACTCAGCTCAGCATTCACTCGAGCAACGCAATTCTCCAAACAACCAGAAGGCGACACTTCAATAAACTCTTCTTCTCCCCCTCCTCTCCGGGGAATAATTTACTAAATGATAACTTTTCAAGCATATACAACAGGTTTGTTTTCCAAGGATTATCTTCCGTTCCACCTCTGCAGTGGAGGTACAAACATTCCACAGTTCCACTAGTGGGACCAAATTTCATCTCATTATACATAGTAATTTACAAGTACATCTTTTACCGGTTTCTCCTCCTCAATGGAGAAACAGTTTATACACTTTCCAAGAAGAATCAAAGATGGCTTAAAATACAGGAACAATGTCAGAGTTCCGACCCAGGGGGACAATCAAAAAATCATAGTGGGTCAACACGACAAACGTTTTCAACATTCTCTCACGACTGCCGCAGTCGTTGTCCTCTCAACTAGGTTCTCCAACTCTGGAGACAATTAGGTGCTGCCACAGCACTGGAGCCCAAATACTTCTGCGACTGCCACAGCACCAGGAAGGGCTGAAACACGAATGAAGTCCGTGTTAGTAATCTATTTCAAAATCTGAATAATGATAAATTCTTTTCCCTTTTTTACCTTTTCTTAACTCTCTCTCTCTCTCTCTCTCTTTTCTCTCCCTATCTGTCTATACCTCACCTGGTAATGGTAGATTACAGGCGAATCTCGTTCTGCAGCTCCAAACAACCTGTCTAGTCAGTGTCCCCAAGCCATCTCCTTCCTATAACTTAGTTTTCCTTCCTGCGCTCTTCCTGAGTACATACTTATTCGGTGAGTACACATCTGTAGTGATGCACGGTTTCTGCGCACGTAGGCGAGCTCAGCGGAAGTGCACCTCGCGTGAGAAGTGTTCACTGACACTCAGGAAAACAAGCAGACGAACTCCGGCAGTACGACAGGGGAGCTTGAAGAGTGCGGTTCTGCTAACTTGCTGTTAGTAAGTAATAGCGACACTCGGGCCTTGAGGAGAGAGCGGACTAGCTAACTTGTAGTTAGCTAGGGAGCTGACGCTCGGCCTTAAGGAGAGCGGACTAGCTAACTTGTAGTTAAATAGGGAGCTAGTGTAGTGACGCACGAGTATAGTGTGCATACGCACTCGGTTCACCACCGGAACCGGAAGGTGCGCCTCGCAATGAGCAGTGCTCACTCACCAGCAGACGACAGGGCGGGAAGGAGTTGGCTGCATTCGACTCGTCACCCTCGCCGAGTACGGATCCCCTCAAAGCCACCTCCTGACCATTTCCAAACCAGCCAGACAGCTTCAACAACACTGCCGACGCCCGTCCTCTACTTGAAGCCAGAGAGCGACGTGTGGCGTCCGGAGACCATACCAACTACGACCAACACCAATTGTGTCCAACCACCATACCTGACCAGCGGAACCAGACGTGGCCGTCGCCTTTCCTGGTTACGCCATCAGCTGCTTGACCCTCTGAAAGCTGCAAGCCCGGCTACGACAGAGCGCGTCACAGACTGACACCACTCGCCATTCCAGTACTGCAGGGTGAGTTGCACTGTGTGCGTGTGTATGTGTTTGTGTGCATAAGTAGAAACCCAATACTAGGAATAGTTAACGAACTAGTTGGACATGTCACGCTAAGCCACCCTTCTAAAGTGTAGGGTAAACCTTTAATGGTGTCAGAAGTGGGATTACCCGTAGCTTAGTTGTGCATGCAGTCAGTGTTATTCCTAGTTGTTGGAATTGTGTTGCTGCTCAGCACCAAGCACTATTTACACAGATACTAGTATACAGTTATATACTGTCAACCCTTGCAGTTAGCATTGGAAGGGAGTGGGTATACCCTACCTTAGAGAGTAACCCCAGACAATACAGTCACTCCCCTAATGGCTCTGAATATCAATTTAGCCACTAGCATCGCAGCTTAGTCAGATGCTGCCAGGGATAGGGCCTAAGAGGGCTGCCCAGTTGGTCGAATTAGAGAGAGGGGAGGGAGGATTGACCTTACCAATCTTGACGTCCGTGCTGCACGGAGAAGTAAGCCCTTACCTTCTTTCTTTGATTAACTTTGGGGACCAGGGGGGTACTACTGAAGGGTCGGTGGCGACTGTGTTACAGTAAAGAGTGAAGCCAGAAGACCAGTCACCCAAGCCAGGCCAGTCAATCAAAAATTCCCCGTAAAGTGTCCACAGCCTTGCTCCGACCCGTCTGACTAAAGATATATTGAATCAGAGCTTTTCCGCTCGTGAGTCAGAGAGCTGCGAACGGAAGTTGGGTGGAGAGACATACTACTGCTCATGGACCGGAGGATGGAGGTAGAAGTACTGGCCAATGTTCCACCTCTGGGTTATCGTCTGTTTCTCCGGAGCCACGGAGACAAGGGGTCATACGAACCTCTGTTACGCCCGCGGCAAAACACACGAGGGGTCCGAGCAATTGTACCTCGAAAAGGCATTGCCGGATAGCCGATATCGTGAGTGCCGTGGGAGTGATCGGGTCTCTGAATCCCAGCGGGGTCCTTCCAGTCCGGTTGATCTAGGTCACCGGCAGAGAGAGGTGTAAGAGGCCGGAGATTTGACCCGGACGACCAAGGGCTGGTGGGATCACGGGAGGAGTGGCGATGGATATGAACAGCGGTGGCGACGGGAGGTGAACCAGGTAAGACATCCCTCTCCTCCGAGTCATACTTATGGGCATGCCGTCCGGCAGGGACAGTCAGCACTATCGTCCCTATCGCCAAGGTGAAGCTCATGTTGGGGCATATACGCCTCGCTCACCTGGTGGTAGTGGAGAGGTCCCTGTGGTAGCCCCTCTCTCTGAACCAAGAGGAGACCCCGGGAGGCTGCCAAAGAACCTTCAGTACGATGGATGGACTAGTTGGCAGTCGTTCCAGCAAAAGTTCGACAGCTACCGGGTAGTCCTTCACTGGTCAGAACTGGAGAGTAGGGACTTACTTAGGTTGGTGCTTAGAAGGGAAGGCCCTGGATTTCTTCACAACGCTCACCCAGTTGGGCGGTGAGTTTTCTTACCATCAGTTGATGGGGAAGCTTGCGGCTCGATTTGGTGCCAAAGAGTACGTGGGGACTTCAGGATGCGTTTCCAACAGGCCCACCAGAACGCGGGTGAATCTTTGACGATTGGGCTGATAGGGTGCTTACGCTGGCAACGTTAGCATACCATACCCTGCCTGAGAAGCATGTCCGAGATGAAGCCATTAACAAGTTCTGCCTAGGGAGTTTGGATAAGGAGGCAGAAAAATGTCTGTTTGGAGGAACCCGAATCCATGGAGGTGGCTGTGAATAAAATTGAGCAGTTCCAGCACATCTCACAAGCAGTGGGTGACGGAGGCGCAAGTCCCTGGGAGATCCAAGGGTAGGACAGGTAGGGACAGTTTCACCTGTCACCAGGGAAGAGTTCGAGAGTCTGCAGAAGGCCATAGAGAGGCTTACTCTTCAGCTCTCGAAATTGGAAGCTAGGAAACTACCCCTTCCCTGAACCCAAAAGCTACCGCCACCCAGGACTCCGGGTAAATGCTTCTTCTGTCAGCAGAAGGGCCACCTGAAAAAGGACTGCCAGCGTTATCGGAGCTGGCTGCAAAGGAGGGCAACAAGTGGCAATTCCAAGAAAGGGTCTTTAAACGCCTAAGGCTTGGGGATGGTGGCCGATCCTCTGAGCCGGAAATACACAAGGGCAGAAATTTTTCGAAGTTGGAGTCCCAAGAAAGTGTTGGCCGGAGGGTCACCACTCCAAGGGCGTGTTCCTTACCTTGCCAGCGAATCGGACTTCCAAGATTCGCTGCCCAAAGGCCTAAGCAGGCCAAGATAAACACCTGGCATTTCTGGTGGTCCGCAGGGTTCTCTAGCAGACAAAACTGCCCCTGGTCCAAATACCCCTGTGGCAAGGGTTCATCGGAAGCAATCGGCCGACAGCCTGAAGTCATACGAGTCAATCGGTTTGTCCAGGCTCTCCGGGGTACACATCGTGGTAGGTGACATTCCGGTGAAGGCCAGAGTGGATTCTGGGGCAGAAATCACCATTGTTGCCACTTCTGTGTACAACCGACTTTCTAAAAAACCAAGGAAGCTGAAGGAAGTGGTGATGCAAATGGCTGACCAGGGTTCCACTCTGAAAGGTTTTGTCACCTCACCTGTACCTCTGAAGATTGGCCAGTCAACCTTCAGAGAGGGGCTGTATGTGGCTCCGATTGCTGACGAGATGCTGTTAGGGCATGATCTTCTGCATCATTGGGGGGCGATTCATGACATGAGAGCTGAAACTCTGTTGATAGGGGACGAAATTATCCCTTTAGACATGAGTTTTGGTCAGGAAACCGCCAACCATAGCCAGGGTTACAGCTGCCTGAAAGTTGTGGTACCACCCAACACTGTCGTGAGGATAACCGGCAGATTGAATACAGTCCTTCAGGACTACTACACTGAGTCTTCGGTGGGTCTGAGCTCTTAATCCCGAGGACGGTGCGGAAGTCCGGGGACGATCCAATCCTTGCCTGGTAAACCCCAGTGACAGGTACCATACCATTCGGAAGGGGGAGCTGTTGGCCACGGCATATGAAGTGCAGGAGGTTATGGACCCGGTACAGCAGAATCTTCCTCTGAAAGTAAACAAATGGTAGGGGGGGAAGCAAGCTGCAGAGTGGTACAGGTGGGGGTTAAGCCACCCCCGAAGGACCAAGTACCGGAGCATCTGCAGAAGTTGGCTTAGTGACTCCAGCACACACCTGACAAGGAATCAGAGGTGGAGTTGACGAAGCTCCTATGTGATTATCAGGATGTGTTTGCTGCAGATGAGTTTGATTTAGGAAACTTCACCGGTATCGAGCACTCCATTGACACTGTGATGCCAAGCCCGTAAAGCAAAGAATGCGCCGTACGCCTGCAGTATTCGCAGGAGAGGAGGAGGCACATTTACAGAAAATGCTGAAGGCTGGTGTCATTCAGGAGTCAATATCTGAGTGGGCGTCAGCGCCAGTACTTATCCGAAAGAAAGACGGATCCGTCCGCTGGTGCATCGATTACCGAGCCCTAAATGATGTCACAGTCAAGGATACTTTCCCCTTGCCATTGGTTGAAGACTGTCTGGTACCTTGTCGGGGAGCACATGGTTTTCAAACGTGGATGCCAATAATGCGTACTGGCAAGTGAGAATCAGGGAGGGTGACAGAAAGAAAACTGCCTTCTTGACCAAGTACGGTCTGTTCGAGCATGTTCGGATGGGATTTGGGCTCACAATGCGCCAGCCACATTCTCACGACGTGGTGAACCTATACCTGAGAGGTCTGACATGGAACACTGTGCTCGCTTTCCTGGACGACATTTTGGTGCGGGGGGACAGCTTTGGAGATCATTTGCAGAATTTGAGGGGGGCGTTGCAAAGGTTTCGACAGCATGGTCTTAAGCTCAAGCCAAAGAAGTGCCTTTTCTTCCAGTCCAAAGTTGAGTTCTAGGGCGGATGGTTAGCAAAAACCAAATTGCTATGTCTGACCGGATATTCAAACTGTGAGGGACTGGCCCGTTCCGAAATCTTCAAAAGATGTGGAGCGGTTTCCTTGGCTTCGCTAATTACCATCGCATGTTCGTTCCAGACTTTGCAGCATTGGCGCAGCCTTTGTATAGCCTCACAGGAAAAAAAAGTTCTTCTGGATGAGGAAAAGCTGTATTCCTTTGATACCCTCTGTAGAGTGTTGACTGAACCCCCGTCTGGCATTGCCAACAGCACGGATCCATTTGTATTGGATAGGATGCTAGTGATTTGGCAATCGGGCGGTTCTGAGTCAGATTCAAGGAGGTGTGGAGCGGGTGATTGCGTACGGCAGTTTCGCCTGACTCCTGAACAGAGAAGGTACTGCACAAACCGGAAAGAGCTGTTGAGTATCGTGAGGTTTACAAGGCAGTTCAAGTACTACCTATTAGGTAGGACTTTTTACGTCAGGACCGACCACTCAAGTCTGACATGGCTCCTGCGGTTTTAAACACCACACAGGGACAGTTGGCCGATGGATGGAGGAACTTTCGCAGTTCCATATGGTTGTTAAACATCGGGCCGGGGCAAAGCATCAGAACGCGGATGCGTTTGTCCAGAATTCTGACGCTTTGACCCCTTGTCCATCTTTCGTGGCTGGCATTCGGCCTGACAGTCTGCCTTGTGGGGGTTGCAAATACTGCAAGAGAGCCGACGAACAGTGGGGGGAGTTCATTCAGGCTGTGGACGAAGCCCGGGGCCTGACGGAAGGAAGCCTGACAGTTTTGGCTCCCGAGGAGCCCCAGCCGGATGGACCTACAGTAGCTTCTGTGGGGGGGGGGGGGGTCTCTCTCAGAGGTCACGGAAGTGGTGCCATGGGGTTTACCAGCCATCATGGCCGTGTACTTTCTCCCGCAGGAGGGGGTACCATGGGGTTTGCCAGTCATGATGGCCGGTGTGCCTACTTCCAGGCCCCAGCCGGGATGGACCTACAGTAGATTCTGTGGGGGGGGGGGGGGGGGGGTCTCTCTCGAGAGGTCACGGAAGAGGTGCCATGGGGTTTGCCAGCCATCATGGCCGTGTATACTTTCTCCCGCAGGGAGTGGTACCATGGGGTTTGCCAGTCATGATGGCCGTGTGCCTACTTCCGGGCCCCAGCCGGATGGACTTACCAGTGGCTTCTGTAGGGGGGTCTCTCTCGAGGAGTCGCGGAAGAGGTGCCATGGGGTTTGCCAGTCATCATGGCCATGTACTTTCTCCCGCAGTGAGGGGTACCATGGGGTTTGCCAGTCATGATGGCCGTGTGCCTTCTCCCGCAGGGAGGGGTACCATGGGGTTTGCCAGCCATCATGGCCGTGTACTTTCTCCTGCTGGGAGGTGGTACCATGGGGTTTGCCAGTCATGATGGCCGTGTGCCTACTTCTGACGGATGGAATGTGCATGACAGTGGGCAAAATTCCTTGCACATTCCGAAAGTCTTGCTTGCCCATGCGCCAACAGGCATGACAGTTGCCCAATCTCGTGCGGTCCCAACCGGGGGGAACGCATGCCAGTGTCGGGTGCAGACGGGGGTTGCACCTGAAGGGCGTTCGGGCTCTGTGTCTGCCAGTTTTCTGGGATGTCCGGACATCCCTGCCAGTTTTTGGTGCAGAGTGTGCCTGCCAGTTCTCTGGTTCACCCGCAGGGTGAACCTGACAGTTTTCTGGCCCGAAAGGGGCCTGACAGTTTTCTGGCACACTCGAAGGTTGCACCTGCCAGTTTTCTGACACATCCTGAGCGCCGAAGTACTTCGTCTGGCCGGCCAATCGTTGGTTTCACCTTGGGTGGAAACGCCCAGGTGTCTCAAGGTTACAACGAGCGGTTGACCAGCACGAGTACATTAAGTTTTTGTCCTCGGGCAGTCAAAGTGCTCCTGCCTGAAAAGCGTGGAGGAAGTCTTGCCGGTCTGGAAGACTTTGAGACTGGCGGCACTGATGGCGTAAGCTTTGAGATAGAGACTCGGGATGGACAGGTGCAGTTGAGGACCTGTAATGTGCGTCTTGCACAAGAGGCTACCTCACAAATCCCCTCGTGCTGGGGGTTTACAGCTCAGAACTCCGGACAGCACAGGGGAAAGATAAGGATCTACACCTGCTCCTCCAGTACCTTCAGGACGGGACTGAACCCGATGAAGGGGAACTCTTCTCAGCTTCGCCAGGTGCAAAATACTTGGCTGAACAGAGAGTTGTTCCTGCTTAAGGAAAGCTTGCTATTCAAGCGCAAGCTAGACTCCAAGGACTTGGAACTGGTAGTCCCTGCTTCCCTCCAGGACAAGCAATACAGTGGCACCATGACCTTCCATCGGCAGCACAACCAAGGCGTGGCGAGGACCTAAAGCCAGACTGAAGGAGAAATTCTTTTGGTTTGCTTTAGCTCGCGATGTCGAGGCCTATGTGTTGTCCTGCGACGTTTGCAGCAAAAACAAGAAAAACAAACGTTATGGGAAAGTCCCATTGACTGAGTACCACGCAGGGGCGCCGATGGAACGTGTCCATATTGATTTCATTGGCCCTCTGCCCAGGACAACACATGGAAATGAGCACTGCCTCATGATGGTGGACCAATTCACAAAATGGGTGGAGTGCGTGCTCTTCCATCTCAGAAGGCCGAGACAACAGCAAAAGCTGCGGTGGATGGGTTCTTTTCACGTTTCGGTTGCCCGTTCCAGCTGTTCTCAGACCAGGACGCAATTTTGAATAGCAAGTTGTTCGAGGCGTTGTGCCATGCTTTCAAGATTCACAAGGCCCGAACGACGCCATATCATCCTGCGTCGAATGGTCAGGTGGAGCGGTACAACCGAACGTTGATGGATGCCGTAAGGTGCTTCCTGGGAAGGCGCAGAACAAGTGGGACGAACATGTACAGCAGATAGCTGGAGCTATCCGATCCTCTGTAAACCGAACCACTGGCTTTACCCCTAACATGTTGATGTTGGGGAGGGAAGTGAACATACCAGCTCAGCTGATGTTCCCGGTTCCAGGCCAGAGGTTCGAGTGTGAGGATGAGTACGTGTCCCACTGGTCCAGTCCTTGCAGGATGCCCACACAGCTGCAAGAGAGAATCTGAAGACATCCCTTCGGCGTATGAAAAGAAGTTATGATCTCAAGATCTTGTTGAGACCATATGCCGAGGGTGATTTCGTATATCTCTTGGATACTGCAGTTGTGAAGGGTAAATGCAGGAAACTCTGTTCACCCTGGAAAGGTCCGGGGGTCATCTGGAGAAAGCTGTCTGCCTACCTGTATCAGGTCAAACTCCGAAACTCGGTCTTCGTGACAAATCATGACCGACTGATGCCGTGCAGGGACAGGAAACTGCTGCATGGATCCAGCGGTTCAAGTCACATCCAGAAGAAGAAGAAGTCCCGGAGGATGAGGATCAGGGGGTTTACTGCTTCTGCAGGAGGCAGTGGGGTGGGCGTTTCATGATCCAATGCGACTTCTGCCAGGAGTGGTACCATGATCGTGTGTTAACGTCACCGCCACTGACGCACTTGATATTGACAAGTACAAGTGCAGGGCTTGCAGGCAGTGAACTGATTAGACAGAGGTTCTGTTTCAGGATGGCCACCGGAAAATTAAAACGCCCTGGAGCGCGCTGATGGGTTGTCAGCGTCAGGTCGGCTGTTCCCGCACACAGATCAGTTGGTGCAGGACCTCTGGCTTACCAAAGAGGCGTCCGAGGACGAGCGTGAAGCATGCTTGCTCCGGATGGTCGCTGTCGCCAAGCAGCGGGATGAACCCTTTCTCAAGGGGATGGCTGAAGAAGGTTGCCAGGGCGATGCAGACTTATCAGTTGCGGAATGATAGGTGGATCACAGAAAATGTGGCACCTGTCACTTCGCGGTCTGGACGCCCGGGCAAGTCCAAACCAGCCTCCGAGCAATTTGGGGGGGGGGGGGGGGGGGGGGGGGGGGGGGCGCCTTGACATACGCTTGCTGACCGACCCCAATTTGGAATGCCATATCGAGCGGCCCTCCGCGAGGGATGAGCCTGCCCGGAGTGTGAGGTATGAGCATTCCGACATCCTCAGCGTGATGGATACTGGGGAAGATTTTCCTGGGTTGCTCTCCCACGAGAGTCGCCCGTGGGGGTCGTTTCCCAGGAAACACCAAAATCCGCTGCTGGGTGCTCTTCCTCATCTTTGGGATGGCCGCCTGGCGCGGTACGGACTGACACGGGAGTTGAGGCCAAAAGTACAGCCTCCTCCCAAGAGGTGGTGTTCCGGACTGGGAGCCTCCGGAAGTCTAGAGCGTCGCGCAAGCGAGGCAGCCTCAGCACGTCGAGAGGCTCTAGTAAGGTTCCAAAGCTGGCCCAGCAGAAAGTGGACCTTCATTTACCTCCGTACTATTTGGAGGACTGCGAGTGAGGAGGCAGGGGCAGAGAAAACACTACTCGGCTTCGGCCAGGAGGAGGATAAAGAAAAAACAGGCTAAGCTGCCTAAGGCGATCCCAGCGCCACCTTCACCCCCTCTTCGGTCGGGCCGAGAGAGGCTGTCCCTGTATCCAGTCACACTTGGTCAGTCGAGTCCCGGGAGGAAGAGTGTATGGTACCGGGCTGTGAGGAGCTAGTGGGGGACCTGAAGGTGCATGCCTTCACACATCACCTTCCTGGGGTTTTCGACGAAAGGCTGCCCCCAACATCAGAAAACGTGTTGAAGTGGCGAAGGAAGGCATTGTTACAGGCCATGGACTGGCTGATCATGTCGTCTGGTGCTGGGAGGACTTGGTTCGGTTCCTCAACATGCAGCGTCTCCTGTCCACCCTGAAAGATGCACGCATCTTGGATGGGCAGAGGGAGGCTATGACAGCTTTCTGTCAATACTTGGGGAGCCGGTGGCCGACTACCTTCCAGCTGTACCCGGCGGAGTCACCAGCCGTGTTGGTCCACTGGAGGGTGGTGCTGCTATGGTGGCGCGGATGGACCACCAGGAGAGTGAGTACTGGAGGGATCATTATCCGTCGCCGGAGGCTTTGGAGCTGCCCAGCAGCCCATGATACCCGAAACTCAGCTTCCGTGGGCATTTGACGCACACTTCCACCTGGATAGGACTATCAAAGCAATGCAGCTCCCGCGGGACTCCAGTCTGAGGCTGTGCTGGATGGGACCTTCGTGAGGATGGAGAAACGGGTCCAATTGATGGGTAACTTGTGCCTCCTTTTGCGATCCCGTCTCCTACCCCTCCTCCGAGGATCTTGTTCGGTACCCCAAGGATATGGTGGTGGCGGTTGGGCTGCATCCCAAGCGTTGTGCGACATTGGCTGGTCGGGATATGGAGAGAGTCCTCGTTAGGCTGCGGGAACTTGTCTCATCGCCACGGGTGGCCGCTGTGGGCGAGATTGGACTCGACACAGCATGCCAATTGAGACCTGGTCCCAGCAAGCTGTGAATCTCCAGGGGATTCTGCCCCTGGTCTACCCCACCATGTTGTTGTGCTACACTGCGAGGGATGCTGGGGATGATGGGGCAGAAGCCTACCTGCAAATGCTGAGCCTGGTCCGGATGGTCCTACCCGTGAGCAGCGTATTTATATTCACTGTTTCACGGGGGATGAGAACGTCCGTGACACCGGTGGGTGGGGCCTTCCCCAATGCCACTTCGGGTTCACACCCGGTTGGCCAGTCATTTGACCCGGAGCAGAAAAAGGCACTAGGTGGGATGGACCCGGGACCGCATCCTTCTGAGACAGACGCTCCATATTTCCGTCCCCAAAGAGCCAGTGGTCTGCACCCAATCAGCTCTTCCAGGTGGCCGAGTGTGTGGCACCAATGCTGTCGATGCCTGTGGAGGAGCTTTTGGACCTGTCTGCCAGCAATGCTCTGCGCCTCTTCAGCCTGTTAGGGCAAAGCGGATGCTAGCCGGACCTGGGCTCTTGCGAGGGAACTACACTCGATCATTGAAGCTTTTTTATAAGTCGGGGGAGTGTAGTGACGCACGAGTATAGTGTGCATACGCACTCGGTTCACCACCGGAACCGGAAGGTGCGCTCGCAATGAGCAGTGCTCACTCACCAGCAGACGACAGGGCGGGAAGGAGTTGGCTGCATTCGACTCGTCACCCTCGCCGAGTACGGATCCCCTCAAAAGCCACCTCCTGACCATTCCAAACCAGCCAGACAGCTTCAACAACCACTGCCGACGCCCGTCCTCTACTTGAAGCCAGAGAGCGACGTGTGGCGTCCGGAGACCATACCAACTACGACCAACACCAATTGTGTCCAACACCATACCTGACCAGCGGAACCAGACGTGGCCGTCGCCTTTCCTGGTTACGCCGTCAGCTGCTTGACCCTCTGAAAGCTGCAAGCCGGCTACGACAGAGCGCGTCACAGACTGACACCCATCGCCATTCCAGTACTGCAGGGTGAGTTGCACTGTGTGCGTGTGTATGTGGTTTGTGTGCATAAGTAGAAACCCCAATACTAGAATAGTTAACGCACTAGTTGGACATGTCACGCTAAGCCACCCTTCTAAAGTGTAGGGTAAACACTTTACTACTTGTACCACAGTGACAGTACTTAACACAAGTGACAGACCAGTGCTTGGGCCTCCAGTTACCAGGAGACCAGGTTGCCCTAGCACTGCAACAGTACAGCCATAGACGACACAACGGCTAGGACGGTTCTGACAGTACCACTGCTGGGCCCGGAGGTGGACACTGACAGAAAGACAGTGTACCAGCTGCTTGACCCTCTGAGGAAAGCTGCCAAGCTCGGCTTGGACAGAGTGCGTCGCAGACTGTGTGTGACAGACCTTACTTGGTAGTTCATGCCAGTGAAGGGCTTGGAATGAATCCTGACGTAACCCCAAGCCAGAGTCTGGACTGACCAGGTAAGGTAGAGTGTGTGTGCAAGTGCAGAAGTTCTAGGTATATAAACGAACTTCTCTTGAGTGTAGGGAAAACACTTCATTGCTCTTGTTGCTTTTGGTTGATTGTAATGTGGGTGGGTGGGTTTTTTGTATTTTTTCGTAATTCTACTGGAATGTTATTGTTGTTTTGTCTGCCTGTTTTGTTGTTGTTGTTGTTGTTGTTGTTGTTTGTTATTTTCTTGAACTGTTTTGTTGATTGTTGTGTGATGTTTTCTTGTCGTTACTGTTGTGTTTCTGAGCTGATTTTTTTCATTGTTGCATATTGTTTAATAGCTGTTATTGTTGATTTGTCGAGGTATTTGCTACATTTAGTTTGTATTGTTGATTTGTTGAGGCATTTGCTATAATCAGTTGTTATTGTTGATTTGTCGAGGCATTTGTTACATTTAGTTATTGTTTTGTCGAGGCATTTGCTACATTTAGTTTGTACTGTTGATTTGTCGAGGCATTTTGTATAATCAGTTGTTATTATTGATTTGTCGAGGCATTTACTACATTAGTTGTTATTGATTTGTCGAGGCATTTGCTACATTTTGTTGTTATTGTTGATTTGTCGAGGCATTTTCCACATTTATATATATCAGCACACATCAGTATGAAAATGTCCACATCACCAGGTATGAATTGTTTTGCTTGCTTGCCCCATGAAAACATGTCATGTGCGAGTCTGTTAATACATATAGAAAATAAGGTAGGACTAAGATACAAACCCTGCTTCAGAACTTGCAAACATTCAAAATAACCAGTGTAAGAGTCACCACATCTATATATCTGAAGACAGACAGACATTGATCCCCAACTTTAAGAGTAGGAGCAAGATAGAGAGAGAGAGAGAGAGAGAGAGAGAGATAGAGAGAGAGAGAGAGACAGAGACAGAGACAGAGAGAGAGAACAAAAGGATATAGAACAGGGAGTCACTCTGACTCTGTCTACAGGGAGGGGCCGAGGAAGGCTCTTGCTTAC
>JAFLJL010019392.1:52261-59178 GCA_018398815.1 Conus ventricosus
GGACATGCTGTCAGATGGAAAGGAATCCTTTTTACAGGAGCATTGCTGTCAGATGGAAAGGAAATCATTATACAGGGACATTCTGTCAGATGGAAAGGAATCATTATACAGGGCATTGCTGGTCAGATGGAAAGGAATCATTATAAGGGGCATTGCTGTCAGATGGAAAGGAATCATTATACGGCATTGCTGTCAGTGGAAAGGAATCAATATACAGGGCATTGCTGGGCAGAGGGAAAGGAATATTTTACAGTGATTGCTGTCAGATGGAAAGGAATCATTAGACGGGCTTGCTGTCAGATGAAGGAATCATTATACAGGGGATTGCTGTCGATGGAAAAGGAATCATTTTTCAGGGCATTGCTGTCAAGTAAAGGAATCATTATACAGGGCATTGCTGTCAGATGGAAAGGAAACATTATACAGAGCATTGCTGTCAGAGGGGCACAATCGGGCTTTTTCTGTCATGGGGAAGGATCATTTTAAGGGCATTGCTGTCAGATGGAAAGGAATATTATACAGGAATTGGTCAGATGGAAAGGAATCATGATACAGGGCATTGCTGTCAGATGGAAAGGAATCAGGATACAGGGGATTGCTGTCAGATGGAAAGGATCATTATACAGGGATTGTGTCAGATGGAAAGGAATCATTTACGGGGCATTGTGTCAGATGGAAGGAAATTTTTTACAGGCATTGCTGTCAGATGGAAAAAGGGAAACATGATACAGGGCATTGCTGTCAGATGAAAGGAATCATTTAAAGGGATTGCTGTAGATGGAAGGAATCAGGATACAGGGCATTGCTGTCAGATTGGAAAGGGGAAACATTTTACAGGGCATTGCTGTCAGATGGAAAGGAAACATTTACAGGGCATTGCTGGTCAGATGGAAAGGAAATCATTATACAGGGCAATTGCTGTCAGATGGAAAGGAGTCATGATACAGGGCATTGTGTCAGATGGAAAGGATCATTTACAGGGCTTGCTGTCGATGGAAAGGGTTCATGATACAGGGCATTTTTCTGTCAGATGGAAGGAATCATTTATACAGGCTTGCTGTCAGATGGAAGGAATCTTTATACAGGGATTGCTGTCAGATGGAAGGAAAAATTATACGAGCATTGCTGTAGATGGAAAGGAATCATTATACAGGGCTTGTGTCAGATGGAAAGGGAATCATTATTACAGAGCATTGCTGTCAGATGGAAAGGAATCATATACAGGCATTGCTTCAGATGGAAAGGAAATTTATTATCAGGGCATTGCTGTCGATGAAAGGAATCATTATACAGGGCATGCTGTCAGATGGAAAGGAATTTCCCCAAATTTATTTCGGGCATTGTGTCAGATGGAAAGGAATCATTATACAGGGCATTGCTGTCAGATGGAAAGGATCATTATACAGGGCATTGCTGTCGATGGAAAGGAATATGATACAGAGCAATGCTGTTAGATGGAAAGGAATCATTTTACAGGGCATTGCTGTCAGATGGAAAGGAATCATGATACAGGGAATTGCTGTCAGGATGGAAAGGAATCATGTTTAAGGGCATTGCTGTCAGATGAAAGGAATCATTATACAGGCATTGCTGAATGGGCAAGGGAAGGGTGGGGAACAGCAGGGCATTTTTACAAAAGATTTGGGGGGGGGGGGGGGGGACCCACTCCCTCATTCAATCCTTCTTGGTTGTCCTCATCTTCAGCGAATGTAGTAACTTAATGAGATTGAAGACAAGTACGGTTGGCAAGAAGAGATGTGTGTGTGTGTGTGTGGGGGGGGGGGGGGGGGGGGGGGGGGGGGAAGGGACGCAGTTGAAAGATACAACAGGAAAACTTTTCCTAACGTTTAAAAAAACTTTTTCCCTTTTCATGCGGTGAGTGAGGGGGAGGCCGAGAGAGAGAAATGAGAGAGAGAGAGAAGAGAGAGAGAGAGAGAGAGGAGAGAGAGAGAGAGAGGGGGGGGGGAGAGAGAAGAGAGAGGGGGGGGAGAAGAGGAGGGAGGAAAAGAGCGGAGGTCAACAGGAATTCTCTTCCTAATTGGAAAGAACACTCCCAGTCATCAAGAATTGGGGGGGGGGGGGGGGGGGCATTTTCGAATGAAAGAACATTTTCTCCCCATCGAGAAAAGAGAGAGAGAGAGAGAGAGAGAGAGAGAGAGAGAGAGGGAGAGAGAGAGAGAGGGAGGGAGGAGAGAGAGAGGGGAGAGAGAGAGAGAGGGGAGAAAAGAGAGAGAAAAAGGAAGAGAGAGAGGAGGGAGGGAGAGAAGAGGGGAGAGGGGAAAAGAGAGGGGGAGACAGAGAGAGAGAGAGAGAGAGAGAGAGAGGGGAGGGGAGGGAAGGAGAGAGAGAAGAAAGGGGGGGGGGGGAATGGGAAGGGACGAGAGCGAGGGTTACAAAAGGAAATCTTTTCCTGACTTGGAACGAATCCCTATCAAGAAGGGAAAAGGAGGGGGGGGGGGGGGGGTGGTGGGGGGGGGAGGAAGGGAAAAGACGAGGCGAGTGTTTCAATGAGATTCTTTTCTAACTGGGAAAGAACACTTCACTAGCCTCATTCAAGGGGGGGGGGGGGGGGGGGGAGGGAACAGGACATGAGATAAGGTATGATAGGAATCCTTTTTCTGACTCTCCTATCCAAGGAGGTGGGGGGGGGGTGGGGGGGGAAGGTTAAAACTTGGAATTTTTGGTAATTTGAAAAGATACTTTCCCCCATCATATCAGGAGAGGGAGAGAGAGAGGAGGAAGAGGAGAGAGAGAGAGGAAGGAGGGAGAGGGAGAGAGAAAGAAGAGAGAGGAGAGAATGAGGGAGGAGAGAGAGGAGAGAGAGAAGAGAGGAGGAGAGGAGAGGAGGAGAGGGTTGATCGATTGATGATCCGATCGATGATGATCTTTTAAAACGCAATTGATGAGATTTTTGGCCTAAGCCTAGTTTTACAATCTGTCTCGCATGCAATATTTAAATTTTAAACACATATCATTCATATGACAAATTTAACATTTGGGATATTGCTATCTAATTCTACAAGAGAGCAAAAACCTATTATTAAAAGTAATAATGGCATGGGGGTAGGGGTTGAAAAAGAAGGAAACTTAACAAATAAACAAACAACAAACAACAAGCGAGAGGTCAGAGGACGGGGGGGGGGGGGGGGGGGGGGGGGGCGGGGGGGGGGGGAGAATGGTTAGGTAGGGGAAGAGGAAAAGGGATGGTAGACAGAGTGGGAGTGGGGATGAGTGATTTTAACGGAGTAGGTTACATTTGTTTAGCGATGTATTCAAAGTACGGTTCACAGAGTCTTTGCAAATGGACGCTTATATCTCAATCAAATAATCAAATTGCTCAGGCATAAAATTGTCATGCAAATGTTTCTTGAAAAGTTTTAAAGTATTCATATTTTGTAGATTCGGTGGAAGTGAGTTCCAGACATGGTCCGAGTAAGCTAGAGAGAACGTTAAATGCCAACCCTGACTCACTTTCGCCTCAAACCAGTTTTCGGGCGAAAGTGCCCCAGGTTTGGCATTTATCGTTCTCTGACAAGAAAGACTTCAAAAACCCAAAAAAAAACGATTATCTACAAACAAACATACTGTGAGGGTTACCCGTTTTCAATACTAATTTACTAAACTTTTCAGATTCAGTTTTTGTTTATCCTGTGTTTTTCCGGGGGCATTTTCAATTAACATCATTTTCACGCAAACATTCATCAAATGAGTCTCTGTCTTTCATGTGAAATAGAACTACAGTCTTTAACTGTTCTCTAAGTCTTTTAAAACTGAGTTATATTTTTGACATAAATCCACACCTTATTCCCGCATGTCTTCCCACTGAAAGCCAGTTTGAAAAGTATTTATTTTTTTAACTATGTTTTTTCTGCCGAACAGTATTATAATAAATAGTGTCTGCGTTCCTTCAAACTGCTATAAAACTGTTTTTAAACACTCACTCAGTTTTTGCTAGGATCAACTAAATATATTTTCATCATCTGTCCATTAAAACCTTCTATCATGATATGCTTTGTTCCATTTAAGTGTTGGACAGAAAACCACAATATGATTAAAATTATAGCGATAAATGTTTGTAATAGGTTTTAGGACAAATATTGTTTTCCACAACCCCGTCTGCCCCCAAATCAATGAGCAATGAGGAGTTTTTGTCATAAAGTTTAACTGCTCCATGGTTTTATAGAAGAATTTAATCTAATCCAGTTATTATTTTTATCATACTCTCTGTCAAAACTTGTTCAGTATAATAAAACCTATAAGGCCTAAATGTGTAAGATTATCCAATTCAGTTCTGCAAGATTGTTTCTATTTAAGTCAACAGTGATTTTGCTGCTTGTTGTTATAACCTTAATATCCTCCATTGTGAAGAACGACGATGGTAACTGTAAGGCGTTTAACGTCTAAGTTTTGCAGCTAATATTAATTCCTTTTATAAGGTCGTCACTAACGCCCACAACCCCATCCTTCCACATCTTTAAAGACAGAAATTTCAAATATTATTGTGAACGTGTCTCCTAATTTTCTGCTTGGAAAGAACTGTAATTTTGTAGAAGCTTTTTTTACAACTGTTTCTTTTCTGTGGAGGATGTACTGTTTTTTCCCATACGGCGTTATTTCAATTTCTTTCCGACTATTGTCGTCCGGCATAAGACTTACATGTAAGGGGCCAGAGTTGAATGCTTTTCTGAAACTTTTTTGTCGGCTAAAAATATGTAAATGGGCTTATGAATTCAAATTTTATGTCCCATTCTAAATGGTTCTAAGTGCCATTTGAGTGTCGGTTTTCGAACTATTTTATATTCATACTGGCCAACATTATTGCCTCTAGATTGCGCAGTTGTTCTAGTTTAGGAAACTTTTTGCTGTCGCCAACTCTTTGCGTTTATAATCACCATCTTTAGTGTACTCAAACCCATACAAAGGCCTATCTCACCATTCTGTTCAAAGTCCGCAACGTCTGCAAGGTCTTTTAATTCTAAGGTTTACACCTCACAGGGCTAATGTAACTCTGATTCTTCTGGCCCCCGCGACATTATTTTTTAGAACAACTTATTATTTTATTTCCAAAACAATGTGTAGGTTATCACATTTCACAACTTTCCCCGCTTTGTCTGCAATTTTTATATTAAATGATCCAACCCTCCCACAAACTAATTTTTAAACTGTAAATTAGGGAATTGTATAATTTCATAATCGCAATATGCAGCTTTCCTGATGGAAGAGCTCTTAAAACAGTTGAGGGCCTTCCGTCATATAAGTTTTCATCAGTGCTCAGCTCATCCAAATGAACATAGAGTAATGAATGTAATGCAAGATCGAGCGGACTTTCCCCCTCATAAGTAGTTTTGGTTGGTGTAACTCTAAATCTATAATTGTTAGCTGTAAAGCTAACATTTTAGCTAGCTCTTTATCAAAATAGTAACCTCCTTCTTCTTCAGGCTTGAATGTTAACATTGTTTTTAGATTTGCATTGTTAAGTTTGAGAGTAATGTCAAAGTTACTCATTGCTTCTTTTAGTGAGCAAAACCGTAATAACCATCAGGTATTGTTAACTGGCTAACTTTGTTCCTGATTTGTAACTTTTAGAACCGTATTATTTCCTTGGCTTCGCTTATATTAAACCATACGACTTTGTAGAATATTTCATGGAGTGCGACCATTTTGGTTCTGCAATCGTTTTCAACAGCATGTTCTAAAACGAAGGACGGTCTTGAGTTGTTATTGTTACAAACATGTTTTTAAACGAAATAAAATGAGTGCATTCAATATACTGGTGCAAAATATTCTGTTGGGCCGCACTACAATCTTAAAAATATAGCAACTGATACTCTTGACATTGCTGTGACCCAGACTGCCTCTTTTCATAAAAAGGTGAGTACTCATTGAAGAGCTATCTTAACCCCCTATTGAAAACGACCACATCAAGAAAGCGTGGTTAGTCATCCGATGCAGTTTTATCAGAACCAGTTTAAACTTTGCTGTGTTTTGCGCATCAACTGGGTGTGGAGTGTCGTATGCTGATCATTTAAATCACATGATCCTTTGGTGAGGTCAGTGTACAGATTTCATTTTTATTTACACCTTCAGACGTATTTTGACTGAACTGCAAGCGCCATTACCAAATGACAAACCATTTAATCCACTCAGCAACAGAATAGACATGAAGGCTTTTGAAAGGATCTGTAACGAATTCAATATTAACATCAAGACAGGCTTTAGACAAAAGTTGGATCATAATCATGGCCTAGGCGACCTTTATTTTCGGGGGCACGCACAGAAAGTATAACTATGACTGGCATCCTCCTTTCAAATCTTTCTTTTTTGGCACAACTGTTGAGCCTGGGTCCTACAGCAAGAGCATAAAACAGCATGGACAACATTTATCTTAGACACTTCTAAGGGCCTAACTAGGGCGGGAATAGAACGAAATAAACGACTCTATTCGTACTTACGTTTGGTGTTTGCTAGGTTCGCAAGCACAGGCAAGATCGAGCATAACTGATCCTTCTACTGGCTTTGACGCACAAAAACAATACTTAGCAAATTTAGAGGGACGCCATTAATTCTACGTTGATTTACTTCAAGTATTAAAAGATACCAAAATGTTTTCAATACGCAAGATCGAAAGTAGACTTTGCTGTTGGCACTGGTTTATACATGCTGCCTTCTGACCTCAGACTCCAGATAGGTCAATATAAACTATAATAATGAAATTCTTATAGCAGGCAATGAACAGAAGATTGGGAAAAAACGACATAAATTCTGAGCAGTAATATTACAAACAATAAAAGACGCCAAGATTAAGTATCTATTACGAAGTCCAAACCCCAAATCATTGAAGCTCAGCAAAGCTGCGGCTTGTTCGCGATGACATGATAAAAGACGCGCTTGTTCTTGGATTACTGCTAGTACTTGGA
>JAFLJL010019392.1:62678-71204 GCA_018398815.1 Conus ventricosus
ATGTGTACGTGAGTGAAAGTGTGTGGTGTATGTGTTGTTGTGTGTGTGTGTGGTGTGTGTGTGTGGGTGTGTGTGTGTGTGTGTGTGTGTTTGTGTGTGTGCGTGCGTACGTGCGTGCGCACGCGCGCGTGCTTCCATGTGCGTGTGTTGTGGTGTGTGTGTGTTGTGTGTGTTGTGTTGTGGTATGCGCGCGCGTGTGTGTGTGTGTGTGTGTGAGAGAGAGAGAGAGAGAGAGAGAGAAGAGAGAGAGAGAGAGGAGAGAGAGAGAGAGAGAGAGAGAGAGAGAGAGAGAGAATGCATGTGTATATTAGTGTCATGGACAATACGACTGCACAATCAGCGGGATGAAAGAGAGAGAAAGAGGGAGAGAATGATAAGATAAGATAATGTTGCTTATAGCCCAGCCGACCGCAAAGGGCCACATCAGGGCTGTGAGGGAGAGAATGGAGGGATGTTTATGTATGAGTGGAATGACGCAAGGTGTAGTATGACGTCGTTCGGAAATCGAGTCATCGCATAAGTAACCCATTTGTCTTAGTGATGTTAGGCTGTCGCCGTAGTAGCCTATATCCAATCGCACGGCTGGACCCAGTTGCCTGCATGACTCTTGACAGTTAACCGCACAGGGTCGATCGTCCCGCCCCTATGGCTGTTTAATATACCTGTTGAGGTAAGAGACGACGCTAGCAGGTTTATAGATGCTTTCACCACAGAGGAGCAGATCGATGAAGCCAGGAGGGTCTGTTGTGTTGGTATTCATTTGTAGAAATGTTTCAGGCCCGACGATTATGACTGAATCGAGCAAGTGCCGACCTTGTCTTCGTTACCATTGATTTTGAGTATTTATTTTCAGAGCGAATGCAGGTTACAGTAGAGGAATAGGTGTTGTAAATGTGTGTATGTAGAGGATGTATATTATTTAGTATGTTGGAGAATGAGCTAAGGACTCCCTATCTCTGTTGCGGGTATCTTATCTTTTCCATATCTGAATCTGTCTTTTCTATATCTAATCTAGTCGCGTTCATCGTCATCGTCTTCAATATTCCTCGTATCTCCTGTCTTGGGCTTATCGCACATCGCTGCATTCTACACTCGTTGCCCAGTTCTTCAATGAGTAGGCTTCTCCACCCTTGTGTACATGTGCTCTTTTAATGCACTTCTACGTGATGTGATGACTTCGTGTGCTCGTGAAGGAAAGGACTGATCTGATATGCTGCAGGAAGAATGCTGTGCCAATACGTATCAATGAGAAAAAAAAACTGTATTTTATTCGTCAAAGTAGAGAAGGTGGTGTTTCCGTGTGACAGAGAAAAGGAAAAGGGATTGTTTTAGTCTGTTCGGGAGAATTGGAACTGGTCCCGCGCTGAGGATCTGTGTCCGTAATGTGCTGGTGAAAAAGAAGAGACTGTTTTATTTCCAAAGCTGTGTTGACTGTTTATTTCCAATGCTGTGTTGACTGTTTTTTTCAATGCTGTGTGAGAAGTGTTGAGTGAACGGTAACTGCGATTTTGTATATACATACGCGAAGATATCTGTGGATCTAGGTGCTTCCTGAATCGAATAAAAAACGTTGAAGCCAATCACGACTGACGGGAGTAACCCGGGGGGCAAGAGAAGACGACGCAACCAAGATACGTATCATTCGACAAATATCCGCAACGCATGCATACACGCATTAAATGTGCAAATCTTGTTAGTAGCCTGTGTGAGTCTGTGAGTGAAAGCTTTGTCATAACGCATCGTCTATATCGTTATCACACTGACCACCGATCATCATTTCATCGATCATTCATTGAACTTTACATAAATAAATGTTTCGAACTGTCATCGGCTCTTCGTGTCTGATAGCCTGAATCAGAACACGGGTGAGTGAAGCATCCACACGCACCCACCACATCCACTCCCCTGCAGTGTGACAACGCGGCCCGTGTGTGTGTATGTGAGCCTACTCTCGTAGGTCTACTTAGTGCTGTTAACAAAGATCTGCATGGATCCATTTGAAATGTCACTTAATTTCTCTGTTGTACTTTTTTTGCTTTGAAAAATAAACGTTTATTTCTCATCAACAACTGACAGTGATTTCAATCTTCAATATGATGTGAATAAACAGAAAGACACTGAAAGAAAGACTAGGATAATCTCAACACATATAGTCACGTTACAAATTTGTGGATAGAACACCACACACAGACACACTACACACCCCACACACACACACACACACCACCAAACACACACGACACACACACACACACACACACACACACACACACACACACACACCACTCTCCTCTCTCACTCTCTCCTCTCTCTCTCTCTCTCTCTCCTCATCAGAACACACTCATACACACGCGCTGCGCCGCCCGCACACTACACACAACACACACACACACACACACACACACACACACACACCACACACACACACACACACACACACACACACACAGTCCGACTGAGTCATACTTCATGAGACCATGGACACGCACTTGCTGTCCGGACTATATGTAGCACTGTAGTCAATACTTCAGATCCATTGCACATGTCCTGCTGGTCCTGACTGATGTCAATACTGCATGCTGACCAGGGACATGTCCTTGCTGGTCCGGACTTATGTCAGTACTGTATGTCAGTACTTCATGATGACCATGTGGACACTGTCCTTGCTGATCCGGACTGTATGTCATACTGCACGCTGACCATGTGGACACTGTCCTTGCTGGTCCGGACTGTATGTCAGTACTTCATGATGACCATGTGGACACTGTCCTTGCTGGTCCGGACTGAATGTCAAGTACTGCACGCTGACCATGTGGACACTGTCCATTGCTGTCCGGACTGTATGTCAATACTGTGTCATACTGCACGCTGACCATGTGGACACTGTCCTTGTTGGTCCGGACTGTATGTCAGTACTTGCACGCTGACCATGTGGACACTGTCCTTGTTGGTCCGGACTGTATGTCAGTACTGCACGCTGACCATGTGGACACTGTCCTTGCTGGTCCGGACTGTATGTCAGTACGTTGTCAACTGCATGCTGACAATGTGGACACTGTCCATGCTGCCGGATTTATGTCATACTTCATGATGACATATGGTCACTGTCCTTGCTGGCCGGACTGTATGTCATACTGTATGTCATACCGCATGCTGACCATGTGTGACACTGTCCTTGCTTGGCCCGGATGTATGTCAGTACTTCATGATGACCATGTGGACACTGTCCTTGCTGGCCCGGACTGTATGTCAGTACTGTATGTCAATACTGCATGCTGATCCATGTGGACACTGTCGTTGCTGTCTGACTGTATGTCAGTACTCACGCTGACCATGTGGACACTGTCCTTGCTGGTCCGGACTGTATGTCAGTACTTCATGATGACCATGTGGACACTGTCCCTTGTGGTCCGACGGTATGTCAGTACTTCAGTGATGACCATGTGGACACTGTCCTTGTGGTCCCGGAATGTATGTCAGTACTTCATGATGACCATGTGGACACTGTCCTGTGTTGGTCCGGACTGTAGTCATGACTTCACGGCTGACAGTGGACACTGTCCGTGTTGGTCCCGGACTGTATGTCAGTACTACACGCTGACCATGTGGACACTGTCCTTGCTGGTCTGGACTGTATGTCAGTACTTCATAGATGACCATGTGGACACTGTCCTTGTGGTCCGGACTGTATGTCAGTAACTTCATGATGACCATGTGGACACTGTCCTTGTTGGTCCGGACTGTATGTCAGTACTTCATGATGACCATGTGGACACTGTCCTTGTTGGTCCGGACTGTATGTCAGTACTTCATGATGACCACGTGGACACTGTCCTTGTGGTCCGGACTCTATGTCGGAACTTCATGATGACCATGTGGACACTGTCCTTGTGGTCCGGACTGTATGTCAGTACTTCATGATGACCATGTGGACACTGTCCTTGTTGGTCCAGTACTGCATGTCAGTACTTCATGATGACCATGTGGACACTGTCCTTGTGGTCCGGACTGTATGTCAGTACCGCACGCTGACCATGTGGACACTGTCCTTGCTGTCCGGACTGTATGTCAGTACTTCATGATGACCATGTGGACACTGTCCTTGTTGGTCCGGACTGTATGTCAGTACTTCATGATGACCATGTGGACACTGTCCTTGTTGGTCCGGACTGTATGTCAGTACTTATGATGACCACTGTGGACACTGTCCTTGTGGTCCGACTCTATGTCAGTACTTTATGATGACCATGTGGACACTGTCCTTGTTGGTCCGGACTGTATGTCAGTACTTCATGATGACATGTGGACACTGTCCTTGCTGGTCCGGACTGTGCGTATGTATGCAGTACTTCATGATGACCATGTGGACACTGTCCTTGCTGGTCCGGACTGTATGTCAGTACTGCACGTGATCATGTGGACACTGTCCTTGTGATCCGGACTGTATGTCAATACTGGATGATGACCATGTGACACTGTCCTTGCTGATCCGGACTGTATGTCAGTACTGTATGTCAGTACTTCATGATGACCATGTGGACACTGTCCTTGCTGGTCCGGACTGTATGTCAATGCTGTATGTCAACACTGTATGTCACATTATAATCACCTGTATGTCAACACCTATGTCATTGTATGTCAACTGTATGTCAACACTGTATGTTACATACGTATGTCAACACTGTATGTACACAACTTCAACACTGTATGTACATGCAAGTCAATCTGTATGTCAATACTGTATGATCCACACTGTGTCACACTGTACTGACATACTGTAGCCAACACTGTATTCAATACTGCATGTATGAATGTGTATTTCTCTGTCCTTCCATTCTCTTTTTTCTTATGGTTAAATCATCTTGCCACAATAGTTCAGTTGCAAGAACTTCACACTGTAATTCAAGCGATACCTAGTTGCAGGCCGCGAATGTTTGCGGGGCTGTAAGTGCGGGCGGGGAGTGGGGGGGAGGGAGGCCTTTTCCCCTGAATATAACATTCTACTCCATTCCTAGAGTTCTTCCATGTGAGACTGTAAACAGAGTTTCTGTGTGTGAACACAAGTATGTTACATCTAGAGCTCCTGCCTTGGGAGAAGACCCCGTGGGCTGATGGTGATGGATGACATGTATACACATGGCGTGCATCCTGCACACTTATCATGTCTGAGTGAAGACCGCTGAGTGCAGGGCAGACCATCTCCTGAAAGTGGAAGAACAGGAAAGGAAAGGTAGATAGGTACCTCCTTCGTGCCCCCCAACTCCCCTCAACCCCTTCCCCCCTTTTCGCCCATCTCCTCTATTCCTCAGATGCTCATTCAATTAAGTATCATGCAGGCCATGGTATTTAGAAAAGTAGTTCAGTCTTCAGTACTCTCTCTCTCTCTCTCTTCATCTCTCTCTCCTCTCTTCTCCTCTCTCTCTCTCACTCTCTCTCTCTCTCTCTCCTTCCTCCTTGTCTGGCCTACCAGCAACGTCTTCAAAACGCCCCCTGGAATTTGTCTGTGAATTCAAGAAGACAGTCCAATCTATATCAATCATGGTCATGGAAGCATGTGAGTTCAGTGTTTTGAAAGTGGTGAGTTATCTCCACACAAAATCGAACAGGAGGGAAACACCCTCATTGTGATGAGATTGATTACAAGACTTCCGACCACCCCCTCCTATAAATCCAAGTAGGCCTGTATTCTGGCGTAACGTCTTTCTCCATCGAGCAGGACAAGCAAGAGCAGAGACATCAGAAAGAACACAGGAAAAGCAGTGATTGTTCTCTTCTCAGCTCACGTATGCTGATGCTGAAACGATTAAGTCGAACAGTGGCTAGCCGATTGTAATATGATGTCAGTAACGATGGCAGACCCCCCCCCCCTCCCCCCCGCTGATTGAGCTGCCCAACAGAGACGTCACACGAACAAATATGACATAGGACATTGCAGCAGGACATCGTTCAAAGGGGACCGGTATAGACAGTAATGACGATCAAGTGGTGATGACATTGTGAGAATTTCACATGTGATCTTCACTAGGATGATATATTCACAAACAGTGGACTCCAGGCGATATATGAACAGAAATAGCAGAGTGTCTGTGGAGTCACCGTGGAAGACGGACAGTTCACCCGTGTTTTCAGCTAGATTGTTCAGCTGTCGACAATGAAAATCTTGTCGACTCGTCATGACAGCATACACTGTGCTCCTGTGAGTCAAGGTAAAACATAGAGGTATAGCTACCAAATGAACAGCAATTCCTAATATCCGATGTGTTTGGTTGACGAACCTATTTCCACATTTTAGATTCCAAATTGTGATGTTTGTATGAGCTGACTGAATAACATTGGACTTTTGTCATTTATAGCATCACCACCTACCACCTCCCTTGTGTGAATAGCTATGTAAGTTTAGCCATAATAAACAATTCCTTCTTTCCTTTCCCTCCTTCCTTCTCTCTCTCTCTCTCTCTCTCCTCCTCTCCTCTCTCTCTCTCCTCTCTCTCTCTCTCTCTCTCTCTCTCTCTCTCCTCTCTCTCTCTCACACCCCACCAGTCTGTCTGTCTTTCTGTCTGTCTCCATCTCTGTCTGTCTTTTCCTCTCTGTCTCTACCTCTGTCTATCTGTCTGCATGTCTGTGGGTCTGTCTGTCCGTCTGTCTGTCCCTTTCCCTCTTCTCTCCTCTCTCTCTCTCTCTCTCTCTCTCTCTCTCTCTCCTCTCTCTCTCCTCCTCCTCTCAGCTCTCTCTCTCTCATCTCTCTCTCTCCCTCTCTCTCTCTCTCTCATCCTCTCTCTCTCTCTCTCCTCTCCTCCCCCTCTCGCGCGCGCAAGTGCATATCTGCGAATATATAAGTGAGGTTAAGTGAAGGAATAGATAGGGGATGTTTATACCTAAGAGAAGAGCCGGTTTTCTGTGACCAATAAGAAGTAGTTTTAATCAAACGCACGCATGACAGTTTCATGTCATTAAATCTGATACATAACTGTCACAAAGTGTTTCATTTAGACATGAAGAGGGAGCTGGGAGAATGAGATGTCAAAGGTCATAGCACTGAAGCCGTCTTTGCCAGTGGTGGGTGGAAAGAGGAAATGAGCACAGCTGACATAGGGTCGACAGTGAGAGGAGGGGGGGGGGGGGCGATGGGGTGGGATGGGTGGTATGAAGACGTGACTATGGTACCTCTGTGCAAGTTAAAAGAACAGGTGGAATGCGCTGGCAACTGCAGATTCTTTACAGGTGGAATATGCTGGCAACTGCACATTCTTTACAGGTGGAATATCCTGGGAACTGCACGTTCTTTACAGGTGGAATAACTGCAGATTCTTTACAGGTGGAATATGCTGGCAACTGCACATTCTTTAGATTGAATATGCTGGCACTGCACATTCTTTACATTGGAATATGCTGGAAACTGCACATTTTTTACTTGGAATATACAGGAATGCACATTCTATACATGAATATCCTGGCAACTGCACATTCTATACAGGTGGAGTATGCTTGCAACTGCACATTCTATACATTGGAATATGCTGTAACTGCACTTTCTATACAGGTGGAATATGCTGGCAAGTACACATTCTATACAGGTGGAATATCCTGGCAACTCCAGTTCTTTACAGGTTGAATATCCTGGCAACTGCACATTCTTACAGTGAATATGCTGGCAACTGCACATTCTTTACATTGGAATATGCTGGTAACTGCACATTCTATACAGGTGGAATATCCTGGCAACTGCACATTCTATACAGGTGGAATATCCTGCACTGCACATCTATACAGGTGGAATATGCTGGTAACTGCACATTCTATATAGGTGGAATATGCTGGCAACTGCACATTCTATACAGGTGGAATATGCTAGTAACTGCACATTCTTTACAGGTGGAATATCTTTCTTGGTCAGCTATATACGATTACTGTTGCCAGGTTTATCTAACCTGATACATGAACGTGACAATGAATTTTCCCCCATTAATTCTGAGAGGATGTGTGTCCAGTGTGTACGTAGCATTTACAGCTATAGAATAATAGAAGAAGTCATTAGCTTTTTATGGAAAGGAAAGGTGGAATGTAGAAAGGTGGGGATGAAGGTTCCTTTGTAGTTCTCTGTGCCATCATGATCATGCACTTTAAACATGCGTCAGTTTGCAACCCTTTTTCTGTGACAGCATTTAAAGCATTGCAGTGCATCATGAGCTACCCTTTTAAACATGCGTCAGTTTGCAACCTTTCTGTGCAGCATTTAGGCATTGCAGTGCATCATGAGCTCTTTAAACATGCGTCAGTTTGCAACCTTTTCTGTGCAGCATTTAGGCATTGCAGTGCAGCACTGCGTCATGACCTTTCGTCAGCATTGCATTAGTGCAGCATGAGCACTTAAACATGCGTCAGTTTGCAACTTACGCCATTTGCTTCGTGCATCATCCTTACATTCAGTTGCAACTCTGTCAGCTTACGCTTGCAGTGCAGCATGCAATGGTCGCATCATGACCTTTAAACATGCTCAGTTTGCAACCTTTCTGTCAGCATTAGTTG
>JAFLJL010019392.1:72204-82779 GCA_018398815.1 Conus ventricosus
ACACAACACACACACACCACACACACACACACACACAAAAAACACAAACAAACACACACACACACACACACACACACACACAACACACACACACAAAGCCGCGCACGTGTGCACCTCGCACGCAGTACGCACGCACAGCACGCACAGCACGCACCCCACACACACAACACACACACACACACACCACACACACACACACACACACACACAAAGCGCGCGCACGTGTGCACACTCGCACGCACACACACACACACACACACACACACACACACACACACACACACACACACACACACACACACACACGGCAGACTAACACACGACATACACACGAACACACACACAAACACACACAACACACACACACACACACACCACACACACACACACAACACCACAGAGGCAGACTCCCCCCCCCTCTACACACACAGAGGCAGACACACACGCACACACACACACACCCCACACACACCACACACACACACACACACACCCCACACACACACACACACCCCACACGCACAGAAGGCAGACCCCCCCCCCCCCCCCCCCCTCCTACACACACAGAGGCAGAACACACACCCACACAAAACACACACACACACACACACACACAAAACACACACACACACAAAACACACACACACACGCATACACAGAGGCAGACCCCCCCCCCCCCCCCCCCCCTACACCACACAGCAGGCACACACACACACACACACACACACACACACCACACACACACACACACCCCACAGAGGCGGGACCCACAGACCACCCCCCCACCACCCTACCAATCACAGAGAGGTAGACACACAACAACACACACACACACACACACACACACACACACACACACACACACACCCCAACACACACGGGCAGACAAACAAAACGGACATACAAACGCACACCCCGCAAACACACACACAACGCACACACGCACGCACACACTAACGCACACACACACACACAAACACACACACACACACACACACACACACACACACACACACACACACACACACACACACACACACATACATACACATAGGGGCGGACAAACACACGGACATACAAACGCACACACGCAAAACGCACACACACACACACACCACACACACACACACACACACACACACAACACGCATACACAGGGGCAGACCCCCCCCCCCTCCCTACAACCACACAGAGGCAGACACCCCAAAACACACACACACACAGAACAGAGGCACACACACACACACACCACACACCCCACACACACACACACACACACACACACACCATACACAGAGAAACCCCCCCCCCCCCCCCCCCCCCCCCCCCCCCCCTACACACACACAGAGGGCGACACACACAAAACACAAAACAAGTAAGTAAGTAAGTAGTGCTGAAGCGAGATTTCGGGAATCCCCGGTCACTGAAAAAAGAAGTGATGACCACGTGATCAGCAATCAACATGGCGTGCAGAACGATGTCGAAGACTGAGTAAGTCCGTGAAAAATGGACAAATCTAAAGAAGGAGGGGTCTTAAAAGCTTAGCTGAGGGTTGCATTCGACTCGCGCATCGAGGTTGTGTAAAAACACCCTGTATGTTTCATTTTAACGGCCGGTTGATTTAGTATACTAAACTCGACAATTAAACCCAAAAATGAATTAATTAACAAAAATTAATATGAATTTGATGGGTAATAATCTGAGCTAGCCTATGACTGGACCAACGGTATGAAAAAAAAAAAAAAGGGTTATACATACAGAAGGGGCTAAAAAGCCTAAATAGGCTAAGTTGTATTGATACAACGCCCTTGATTTCCCCATCCTGATCCTGAATTCTTACCGGAAGACAAATTTAAACCAGTACACAAGGGAAACAACAGCCCGAAATTGACCAAGTGGGTTCTAGTCTACAGTCACATATAAAGCACAAACTCTTACGCGCCCGGATGGTCTGTTGAGTCCCGAAGATTTTTTAATTCCCCCCCCCCCCCCTCGCCCCCCCCCCCCCCCCCCCCCCCCCTCCCTTCCCCCTACCCCCCCCTTTTTTTTTTTCGTAACGCACTCACAATCATTAGGTTGATTTTCATGGTACTGTTGGGTTCGAACCCCAGAGGAGAGACACGACACTGACCACTGACATTTTATTGAATAAACAATATATACATGTTTCATTTCAAGGGATAGCAAAAATAGATTTACCATTCACCACAATTTGAGTTCCACGCACAATCGACATTTCCAATGAAGACCGGGCCAACAATAAATTCTGAAATTAATCAACAGGATATATGAATTGAGTGAGGTATACCAACTACTTTACCAAGCTTCACTGGACCAGGAGTAATACCTGATGAGTGGCGAGAATGCGAGCATTGTTCCCTTATTCAAAAAAGGGTGACAAAACAAAAGCAGAGAACTATAGACCTGTATCTCTTACATCCATATCAGCTAAACTACTTGAACACATAATATAGAGTAGCATAATGGACCATCTTGACAAATATGACTTCTTAAATAATGCCCAGCATGGTTTTAGACAGCAAAGGAGTTGTGAGACTCAACTTATAACAACTCTCATTGATTTTAATAACTGTCTTAACAAACAGACAGCAAATAGATGCAATTTTATTAGACATTTCTAAAGCCATTGAAAGGTTGACCATGAGGGCCTGCTGCTTAAATTGGAACACATCAGCATTGGCGGTTCTTTGCTAAAATGGGCTAGATCATTTCTCGTTGGGAGAACGCAGAAAGTTGTTGTGGAAGGGTCGTCATCCCATTGTAAACCAGTCTTGTCAGGTGTACCACAGGGAACTGTTCTGGGGCCCTTGTTTTTTCTTATTTATATAAATGACATAAGTAGAAATCTCTCTCCTGGAACTACTATAAGGCTTTTTGCAGATGACAGCTTAGCATATAGAACAATCAGAAGCAAGAATGATACACGCATTCTACAAGAAGATCTAAACGCTTTACAAGAGTGGGAAAGAACTTGGAAAATGGAATTTCATTCCCCAAAAGTGCCAAAGTGTTGCGTATATGTAACAAACGCTCACCAATTAGATCAGATTATTCTATCCATAATACTATTCTTAAAGAAACTAATGCTGCAAATATTTAGGCGTGATTATAGATAGTCGTCTCAAATGGAAAGAACATTACAATTTAGTATGTAAGAAAGCAAATAACATCTTAGCTTTCTTATACAGGAATATCAATGACTGCCCCCAAAAGGTTAAAGACGACTGCTACAAAACACTGGTTAGACCAGTACTGGAATATGGTTGCTCAGTTTGGGATCCTTACCATCTAAAGGACATTGATAACCTCGAAAAGATTCAGAAGAGAGCAGCACGGTTCGTAACAGGGAACCACATCAGAGAAAAAGGGAATACTAGGAAGAACATGAGGAAATTAGAAATGGAAACCCTTAGAAGAGAGAAGAGCTTTTATCAAACTTAACATCTTCTTCAAAGGCAGAGCTAAAGTAATTGATATTCCAGTGGAACAACTAGTATTGAATAAAAGTAGCCCCAGGAGTGGCGGTCAATGTTATACCATACTACATCAAATATTGACAGCCACTTACATTCTTTTTATCCCAGTTCTGTACGGCTGTGGAACTCACTGCCGGGTGCCATCAAGATTGCCACAAATGCAATCTCATTTAAAAAACAAATTGATACGACAGTTTTGAGATCTGCATATTGACGATTTTCTATTTTTACTTTCCCCAGATATTTTACTATTACCTGGGCCTGAATTTGGCCATTGCTTTTAACTTCTTGAATATCGAGTACGACCCCTTGTTGCCAAATTTGCTCCAGGGGCCAACAGTCTGAGTCGCACTATTTTATGTTATTTTATTTTACTTTTTAACATGCACGCTGGTGACCTACTCGTTTTTGAGTGAACCAGTATTTTAGGAAGAAGAAGAAGAAAATATATTACCGCGCCTTGATCCCCGATCAGTCTTCAGTTCTCGTTAATAACTGAGATCCTCATCATTATTAATCAAAGTTTACGAGCATCCATCCATTAACTTCATTCCTACGGAATATTTGTTTGAGCTTAATTTGTCCATTCAAAATCATCATTCCACAGCATGAACACACACTCTCTTCAGTTCTTCCTCTTGTATCAGCTGTGATCTTCTTCGGAAAATGTTGTACAGATATAGCCGGGTGCTAACAGTGTATATTTCTTGGTCACCCATCGTAGATGAGATATTTTGTTCACGAGTTATCTTCCCCTTACCTCCCTTGATCAATTGATCTCATTTTATTGTGTAAATTCTTTAAATCATGAATACCTCAGAACCTACATAGTTGTGTATACATTGCTGAAGTAACAAAACTTAATGTATTCCATTCATTACAATCGTGCTGGACTGAGAAGCCCATATTTTCCCTAAAACTGGTATTTCGACCAAATTAATCTTGGCGCCATTTGGATTGTCTGACGAACAAACCGTGAATAATTCTTGATTTCATAAAAAGTATGAGAGAATCCAAAGAATCCATGAATGCACATTGAAAGTAAAGTCCATAAGCTTTCATTTTCGTATATCACATGCCTATAATCTTTCTGTACAAGCTTGCGACTATAAATGGATTCTAAAATGCCAAAGTATACAAGTTTACAAAAGGAAATGACTTTGATGAAAACTTGTGGATTACCTTTTTAAATAAGGATAGACAGAAAATACTGATTGGAACTATTTACAAAATCCAAACTCAACAATTGAAAATGAAGAAAAAATGTTTGAGTTGCTGAAACAAATTAGATTAGAAAGATTCAAAAAATGTTTGTATTACTGGAGATTTTAATTTCCCAGATATTGACTGGCATGGTACTGGCTCTGGGAGAAAGAGGTCAAAAGTTCATAAACTACCTACAGGATGCATTTCTGAACCAAATGGTGAAACAACCAACAAGACACTGGGAGGGACAAAAATCAAATATGCTAGATTTAGTACTTGTTAATGATGAAAATACAGTAGAAACCGGATATAAGGCGGGCGTTTGTCCCGCCGATTCAGCCGCCTTAAAAGCGGTTCCGCCTTATATATGATACATGTACTGTATGTGTACTGTAGTAAGACTTATAAGGGGATGCAACCCCGTCATGACCAAAACAGTCATGCGGTGACACGAGTTACTTCCCTTGCCAAATCACGTCGCTAACATCGCTGTTCTCTCAGTCCCACATTTTATTTTATCTCATTAGACTTTCTTTTATTTTTATTTTTATTTTTTAATCACTTCTTTTTAATTTTATTTTCCTCATTAAATGTCTTTTCTTTTTCTTCCAATTCACTTCATTCATAACACACACATTGGTCTGCAATCATGAAAGGGGCGACTGACAGTAAACCCCACTGACTGACCCACACGCACACACACACACACACTGAAAAGGGAATGTTCATGAGCTATGAAAAAAGGTGGTGATGGTGGCCTGCCGCATAGAAGAGAGAGCTGCTTTGTTCACAGCTGCCCCAACATCGTCCAACTTTTGCGATGATTTCTCATCGAAGCCACGAAGAGTGGCAAATCGGCATAGAGTTTCCATGGCCCTCTTTGCGTCATTAACGGAAACATCTCGCACCTCTTCTTCTTCTTCTTCCTCCTCCTCTTGCTCAGTTGCACAAGCATCTTCCCCTAGCTTCATGCGTTTCTTTTCTTGCACTGCCTCCACAATTTCTTCGTCTGTTTGTTCATCTCCTCTGCATTCAGCGTCTGCTTCCTCTTGCATGGTCAGGAATGTCTCACCTTCTTCTTCTGCTTCTTCAGAATCAGCATCTGCCACCTCAGTTTGTTCATGACTCTGTAATCCGGCCTTCTTGAAGCATCCCTGGACCGTCGCTGGCTGCACCAAGCGCCAACTTTTTGCAACAAATTGGATGGCATCCAGGACTGTCACTTTGGAACTGACGTCAGTTGCTGTTGCAGTCGGCAGCAGCAGCCCTTGTTCGATGTGGGACAGTGTCAGGTTGACCAGCTCTTTCCTGTAGTGCACCTTCAAATTCTTGATGACACCCTGATCCATGGGCTGGATCATGCTTGTGGTGTTTGGAGGCAGGAATTCGAGGCAGATGTTTGTCAAAGAACCGAGAGCCGGGTGAGCAGAGCAGTTATCGATCAAGAGTAAGATCTTTCCTGCTCCTGCGTTTCTCAGCTCCCTGTCCCACTCAGTGAGCCACTCTGTAAACAGAGCGCCAGTCATCCATGCTTTTTTGTTGGATCGATAGGTGACTGGGAGTCTTTCAATGTCCACGCCTTTGAAGCAGCGCGGAATTTTGCTTTTCCCAATCACAAGGAGCTTCCTTTTGTCTGTGCCTGTCATGTTGGCACAAACAAGCACCGTGATTCTGTCTAATGCCTTTTTGGAGCCGTACAACTGCTCTTTTGCAAAGCAAAGTGTGGCATCAGGGGTTGCCCTGTAGAAAAGCCCTGTCTCGTCTGCATTGTAAATTTCTTCTTCTTTGAAAGTCTCAAGAATCTCTGGCATTCTGTCAGTTAACCATTGTTCCGCAGCGGGGGCATCAGCCGAATTCTTCTCTCCATGCGCCCTCTTGAACTTGACGCCCATTCTTGTTTTCCACCGACCAAGCCACCCAACACTTGGTGAGAAATCAGAGCCTAATTGTTCGGCAAAATCCTTCAATTTCTGCATGAGCATAGGCCCGGTTACGATCTGTTTTTTATTTCGGACAGACGTAAACCAAGCCCCCAAAGCAGTGTCAACTTCATCGTGTTTGCCAGTCCTTTTGCGTTTGACTGATTGGGGGGAGGAAGTTGCTGCCGCGTTCATTCGGATGTCTGCTTCAGATGCAACCATGCGCTCAATGGTTCGCAGTCCAATTCCAGTCTCTTGGACAGGTTTTTGTCTTGGTTCTCCCGCCTTCAGTCTGTCAAGCAGCTTGACTTTTTCAGACGTTGACAGACATTGTCTTGATTTCTTTGCCGTAGCCATGATCATCAACTGACTGCCGCAGGCAGTGACGGGCGTCTCTCTCTCTCTTTTCTCTTCATCAACTGACTGCGAGTGAGCGTGTGAGACAAGCGCTGACTGAAGGCAGACAAAGGCTTTGAGCGTGGTGAGAGAGTGAGACAACGCTCAACTGCAGCCAACAAACAATGAACCCTACTCACCCTCCCGCGGGGCTGATTAGCTTGGTGAGAAGGCCCGCCTTATAAACGGTATATGGTCAGCGGCGGCACCGCCTTATACTGCCCCCTAATTTTAGTCTTATAAAGAAGGGACGCATTCCGTACTTGGAGGTCACCCGCCTTATAAGCGGTATCCGCCTTATATCCGACCGCCATAAAGGCGGTTTCTACTGTATGATATCAGACACTTAGCTCCTATAGGCAAAAGTGATCATGAGGTTTTAATGTTCTCTTTGTACCTAGGAGAGGAGCAAGGGAAAGAAGAATCAAAGCAGTCATGTAATTTTAAGAGAGGAAATTTTATGCAAATGAAAGAAGAATTGAAGAAGATCGACTGGAATAAACTCAATGATCTTAGTGTAGAACAATGCTGGGTGGAAATTAAAAGTATTTTAAATTCTTTAATAGAAAACAACGTTCCAAAACAAATTATTAAGAAAAATAAAAAACAGAAACCAAAGTGGATGAATGTAAAGACAATGAAATTTGTAAAAAAAGAAATATAATATGTATCAGAGATTCTTAGTCACAAAGCAGGGGAAAGATTATCAAAATTATATTAAAGCACATAATACTTGTAATAAAAAAAAGCAAAAAAGGAATTTGAAAAGAAGTTATCAAAGGAATGTAAACAAAATCCAAAAGCCTTCTGGAGATATGTACAATCGAAAACAAAGATGAATACTGGAGTGAGCCCTTTAGTGACTAAGGATGGTGACACAGTGGAGACAGATAGAGGTAAGGCAGATATTTTGAATACATTTTTTTCTAGTGTATTCACAAGGGAAGATACTAAAAATATGCCTGTTCTAAGTCCAGCTTCAAGGTCAAAAGGCATAGTGTTAGAAAATGTAGACATTTCAGTGGATGCAATAAAAAAAGAAACTTCAATCTTTAAACCCTAATAAGGCATGTGGTCCGGATGCCATCCCATCGAGAGTACTAAAAGAGCTAAACGAGGAGATGGCCTTCCCACTTTACATACTCTTTTCTAAATCTGTTAAAGAAATGATAGTACCTTCAGATTGGAAAACAGCTACAGACATTCCAGTATTCAAAAAAGGTACAAGAACAGATCCAGGAAATTATAGACCAGTGAGTTTAACATGCATTATATGCAAAAGTTTAGAATCATTTATTAGAGAGGCTATTATTAAACATATGACAGAAAATAAATTATATGCTGAGTGTCAACATGGATTTCGTGCAAAAAGGTCTTGTGTGACTCAGCTTTTAGAAGTGATGGAAGACTTCACAAAGGAGATAGATAAAGGAGAGAATATAGATGTTTTGTATTTAGACTTTAGAAAAGCATTCGATTCAGTACCACATGAAAGACTTTTAAAGAAATTAGAGTCTTATGGAATAATAGGAAATATACTTGGTTGGGTTAGAGACTTTTTATCAAAAAGAACTCAGAAGGTAAGGATTGGTAGTTCCTTCTCTCATAGTGCTGATGTTATTAGTGGGATACCACAAGGCAGTATTTTGGGACCAATATTATTTACGGTGTTTATAAATGATCTCCCTGTAGAATTAAAGAGTACATGTAAAGTCTTTGCAGATGACACAAAACTGTATAACTCTCCAAAATTGCATAAGGAATTACAAAAGGATATTGAAACATTAGTACAGTGGTCTGATACTTGGAACCTATATTTTAATGCAGAAAAATGTAAAGTACTTCATATTGGTAAAACAAACCCACAAAAGGAGTATATAATGAAAATTGGGGGCAAGGAAATAAAAGTATCTAAATGTGATGAAGAGAAAGACCTAGGTGTGACTTTTGACAAAAATGTACTATTTGACAATCATATTGTAAATAGTATTAATAAGGCTAACAGAATGATTGGAATAATAAAAATGTAGCCGGGTGCTAAGAGTGTATATTCCTTGGGCACCCGTCTCAGACGAGATATTTTTTTCATGAGTTATCTTCCCCTTACCTCCCTTGATCGATTGATCTCATTTTATTGTGTAAATTCTTTAAATCATGAATACCTCAGAACCTACATAGTTGTGTATACGTTGCTGAAATCACAAAATTTAATGTATTCCATTCATTACAATCGTGCTGGACTGAGAAGCCCATATTTTCCCTAAAACTGGTATTTCGACCAAATTAATCTTGGCGCCATTTTGAATTGTACGACGAACAAACCGTGAATAATTCTTGATTTCATAAAAAGTATGAGAGAATCCAAAGAAACCATGAATGCACATTGAAAGTAAAGTCCATAAGCTTTCATTTCGTATATCGCATGCCTATGATCTTTTCTGTACAAGCTTGCGACTATACGAAATGACTGACGACACCGGTCCCTTTAGCGAGTCGCCTTCTTTGTTTACTGTCTGAGTTTTGATCTAAATTGTCGTTTCATGAAATTCGGACTTCCTAATCGAAATATTAATATCTCCATTTCTATGATAGAAGCAACCGAAATTATAAGAATTATCATCCGATGGACCATCTCAACAGAATAACGTTTTATCGAATATCGTGTTCGAAGCACGTGGCGACGGCCATGTAGTGATAAGGCAAGTTGTGTTTTCTATCAAACTTTAAACGCAAAGTTCTCCGCTTTGACGGGATCTTGGATAATGAAATTTATATGTATAAAAAGAGCGAAATTCAAGCTTTTTATTCATTACAAAATTATTTCATGCTGTTCAGTATTTTTCATAGAAATAGAGGGAAATATGACGTAAGCTCGTTAAAAGTGGGTTCATTCTCGGACTTTAATCGCCAGTAACTTTGCACAGCCACAGAATTGTCACATATGACTTATTGCGTTTTATTCCTTGGGTTCTGAGATTTTCATCGATATGAAATATGTTTGGATACTTTGAACGGACGGCGAGCTAGACAACGCAGAAGCCGCAACAGATAGCACAGATTTTGTCATTTGCCGTCCCGCGAGGCTCGTTTTGAGTGCGGCGCTGCGTTGCCTGCTTTGCGGTCCGGTCAAGCTGTATATATTTCGGGCGCCGCGTGAGTGCGGGCAGTGTTGCCCCGACAGTGTTGCCCCGAGCAGTGTTGCCTAGAGAGTGCTCAGTGCGCTGAGTGCTGAGTAAGAGCCTGGTGTTGCCGATTGCGTACAGACGATGTATTATCTTGTGTTGTGTTGTCCTCGTTGCCTCTACAACCATTGCTGCTATAGTGTCCACGTCACGAATGTAAAAGCTGTTCCACTTGCACACTATCCAATGAAAGGTACAATACCTATGCGCTCTTCGTTTGGCAGAGGCAGCAATATCAGACGCGGGGTCTTCGTAACATCTGAAAACAAGAAAGAGACAGTACATGGCTGAAAAAAAAACTGTCAGATAATCCGCTAGTTATGTTTACACCTACATTTATTCACAATGTACTCAGATAAAAAGTTGACTGTTATG
>JAFLJL010019392.1:83779-102514 GCA_018398815.1 Conus ventricosus
CATGCGGACCGAAGGCCATCGGCGAGAATGGAGGTGTTTATGTATGAGGAATACGCAAGGTGTAGAATGACGTCGTTCGGAATCGAGTCATCGCATAAGTAACCCATTTGTTTAGTGATGTTAGGCTGTCGCCGTGGTAGCTATATCCAATCGCACGGCTGGGCCCAGTTGCCTGCATGACATCTTGACAGTTAACCGCACAGGGTCGATCGTTCCCGCCCTATGGCTGTTTAATATACCTGTTGAGGTAAGAGATCGACGCTAGCAGGTTTAATAGATGCTTTCATCACAGAGGAGCAGATCGATGAAGCCAGGAGGGTCTGTTTGTGTTGTATTCATTTGTAGAATGTTTCAGGCCGACGATTATGACTGAATCGAGCAGAGTGCCGACCTGTGTCTTCGTTACCATTGATTTTGAGTTATTTTATTTTCAGAGCGAATGCAGGTTACAGTAGGGGAATAGTGTGGTTGTAAATGTGTGTATGTAGAGGATGTATATTATTTAGTATTGTTGGAGAATGAGCTAAGGACTCCCTATCTCTGTTGCGGGTATCTTATCTTTTCCATATCTGAATCTGGTCTTTTCTATATCTATATCTAGTCGCGTATCATCGTCATCGTCTTCAATATTCCTCGTATCTCCTGTCTTGGGCTTATCGCACATCGCTGCATTCTACACTTGTCACGAGTTTGTCACGAGGCCTACGACGTTCGACCCACCTAGGGTGGCGGAATTACTTATTTATTTATTGTCGTTGCTGTTGTCGTGTATCCGTCCCTTAGTGTGGCTTGTGGTGCGGTTGCACCTTGGTGTAGTTCAGCTCAACTTCGGTTTGCTTTCTCTCTCTCTCTCTCTCTCTCTCTTATTCCACTGCCCGTGTATTCATCCTGTAGGTTCACGGGTGGCTGGTACCTTTCTCTCGAACTTGCTATCTATCGGCCTCTCGCCTGTCTTTTTACCTGTCGCACGTGCTTCATTTCTTTTAGTTTGAAAGTATGCTCACTCTGTGACGTAGCGTGGCATGTTGGCCGCCATTGCTGAGGGAGGTTAGCTCTTCACTCGAGCGGAAGATGTCTCTGGGAGCGCCTGCTCCAGTCTTGGTTCTTCACCGTATCATCGAAAGTACAGTCAGTACTTTCAATTCCTGCAGTCGGCCTGTAGGAGAGGGACATCACTTCTTCTGTTTCCGCATCTTCGCCTCTGTCCTCTCGACTGGACAGAGGGTAGAGAGAGTCGTTTGACCCGCCTTTTCGGGGTCACCCACGGGTAGCTGGTAAGCATCAGTTTCGTGGTTTGTTTGTTTTGGTTTGTTGTTGTTAGCCGGCTTATTCTTCTCTTTTGCGCAATTTTCTTTTGTTTTCAAAATTGTAAGAGAAATATTGTTTGAGACCTTTTCTCTGGTTAATTCAATCTTTAACCTGGCCATTCTAAATTATTTCCAAAATTCTTTCTCCTGTTTATGCATCTGGTGATGCGGTAGTCGGTGGGGATGGGAGAGAACCTGGTGATTCAGGGTTTGTACTTGCTTGGTCTCGCTCGTCCGCCCCTGTCACATTCGCCGGCCTCTTATCCTTCGGCCACCGTCTGTTTGTGTGTGCAAGGAAGAACGAGTTTTATGTTGCGAGCGTGCGTACGCATGATTTGTCGTTCGGATGGTGGTTAGAGATGTGTGTTATTTTGAAATGTGGCTATAAAATGTGACAATTATGCCATTGAATTATTATTTGCAAATGTGGTGGCAGTTATAAAGCGATGGTCGCTGTGTTGGTTATTTCCTAAGAAAGGCAAATGTTAAACGTGAGTGCGAGAAAGGTGAAGATAATTCATATTTGTTTTATAACCTGTTGATTTAATGCAGTCTTTTACCTGCGTCGTGTGAGAAGACCCTAGTGAACATTCCTGATTCGATGGGTTTACTTTGTTTTTGCTCAGGTCTGGTTTTGGGTGGGGGGTTATTGGGGATTTTTAAAGGGTTCCCCTCGCCCCTCATGGGTGGCTGTTAAGGGTTTGGGAAAACTTGGGGGGCAGGCTGACTGACGGCGGGGGTTTCCCTTTCTTTTTCTTCCCCTTTCCCCCTTCCTTTTTCCTTCCCCCCCCTTTCTCCTCCTCCCCGCTACGTTTCCCCCCCCCCCCCCCCCCCCCCTTTTGGGGGCTTCACCGGGGTAGGACTGGATGGTTCCAGTGCTGGGGGAGGCCCCGCTCTGGCTGGACCGGACCCGGGGTGGTTTCCACGTGTGGTTTGGGCCCCGCTCTGGCTAAAACCACCGGCTGGTGGTTTTCCACGTGCTGGGTTGAGGCCCCTCTGGTGGGGGAACCCGGAAAGGGGTGGTGCCACGCGCTGGTCGAGGGGCCCCGCCCCGGTCGGGGGCCGCGGGGCTGGAGAGGAGCCCGCCGTTTGACTGGCCGGCCCTTTACCCCCCTCCCGGACCTCCAGTAACAGGCCCCGTTTCCCCCCCCCCCCCCTCCGGGACCCCCCTCTTCCTTTCCCGCTTGTGGTCGGGGTGTCGGCTTTGAGCGACCCCCCTGCGGAAACCGACCCCGGGTTTGGGGCACCCAGTGCGGGGTGTCCCAGTTTGGTTGACAGAGGGAGGGGTGGGGGAGCAGCCATGGGGTTAGAAGGGAAACGATGTGGAAATGTTTCTTTTTAATTTTGTATATGTTATATGTGTTGGGGAAAGCTGTAATTGTGTTTTTGTACGTCGGGATGGTGAAATGTTTTTTTATAATCGTGATGTTTTGGGTTGGAGTGCTTTATTGTGGGTTGTGCATGTTGTGTGCGTTGGAGGCTTGAAATTTTTGATCGGCATGTTGTGTTTGTTGGAAAGTTTATTTTTCTTTGGGGTGTTTAAAGGGGGGGTTTTATCGTAAAACTTTATTGTTTTGGTCTCTTTCGGGGGGTGGGAGGTCAGTCACTCCCCTTTATCCCCCTAGGATTTCCGGGCAGGGCAGCCTCCAGGGGGCGGTCGTGACAAATTTTGGGGGTCGTCCCGGGGTGTGAGGGGCTCTGGCTGTCTTCTCTGGTTCGCAGAGTACCTGTTTTTATTTTGTCTGTTTTTGTTTTTTTTGGGGTTTTTTTTTGGCTGGGGGACTCTACGTGAAGGAGTCTTTTGGTGCCTGGGGGAACCCCGGGGCGTGACGGGAGGGTCGAGACGAAGGGGAGTCGCCCGGCAACCTCTTTCCGGGGGTACCTCACGGGGATGGCCGTAAGTTTTCCCCTTCTGTTGCCGCCGCCCTGCCATCCTTTTTGTAGTTGCCTTTTTTTTTTTATTCCGGGTTATTGAGTCGGGGGGTTGTATCGGACTTTTAGTGCCCCTTTTTTTCCTCTCCCGGGACCCCGTTTGCCTTTGGGGTTTTTTTTTTTTGGCCAGCCCCACCGCACTTTTGCCGTGCTGTGGAGGCGGGTTGCCAGGTGGGGCGCCACATAGTTTTTTTTTTTTTTTTTTGGGTGAGCCCCCCCCGCCTGTTGCTGGCTGTAACGCGGTTTGCCGAGTGGGAGCGCCGGGAACTTGTGCACCACGCACACCCACAACAACATATACACACGCCCCAAAATATTTTTTTTTTTTTCTAGGGGAATTGTCTTTCCCGTATTTGAAAACCGTGGGATATTGTTGTCGGGCGCGCCCGGCGTGGTGGTGTGGCCCGTGCGTCGAAGAAAAGGGTTTCAAAAATGTTACTGTGCCCCCTATATTATACCGTACTTCGACTACGGTAACTTCTACCTATTCCATGCTGTAGCGGGTAGTCCAGTGAGTTTTTTTTACTACCTCTTCGCTGGGGGTCTTCCTGTGAGACCCCGACGGGCACTTCCGCTCGGAGCGCAAAGCATAGCGAAGAAACTGGGGGCTTCTTTGGGCGCAGAGCCCGAAACCTTCTCCTCCCAGGCCCCCCTCGTAAGGAGATGCCCCGGGGGACTTCCTAGGGGAAAGCCGGCCCCAAGGGGAGGGGAAAAAAGGATCGAAGGGTCACCTCCCGTGTGGGGAGTGGGAACCCTCCAGGACATCACCCTGTCCTTATTTTCGGGAGCGGCAGCGTAGTGAAAGGCGCTAGGCGGGAAGCCCTTCAGGGAAAGGGGAAAAGGGCCCGTAGGGAAGGGGTTGCCGACAGGGTCAGGTGGGGAAAAACTCCCCTCCTAGGGAAAACAGACAGGATGGAGGCCTCTAGAGAGGAGGCCCCCAGACAGGAGGCTCCCGTGGGGAAGAGGGGAAATCGCGTAGGAGGAGCTTCCAACAGGGGGCCCTTACGCGGGGAAGAGATGGAACAATTTCTTTTGCGGCCCCGTTCGTAAACCGGGGGGTTAATCCCAGGCAGGTGATAGAGTTAGAGGCCCAAAAGTTAAAGTTTCCGAGTTCAGACCCATGAGGACTAGATATTTTCTTAGAGCATTTTGAAAAGGGTATAGTTCAACCAATTGCCCAGGAAAAAAGGCTATGCCCCTTTTTCTGGATTATCGGGTGCTGAAAGGGGAGTGTGGCTCACCAAAATAAAGCCCCCGTTTATGCAGACATGCATTTGGGCCTGCGAAAGGTTTCCACCTTACCCCAGAGACGTACAGGGAGGAAGTTCGGGTCCATGAAAAGAATAATGACAACCCTTTCGTGCTTTTTGGTGATAGGCTGCGAAAAACGCTAGGGTACTGGCGTCAGTTGGCCAAAGTTGGACTGGAGGTTTTTGATCCTCTTTTGAACACCACCAACATTTTCCCCCGGGTTTTGAGGTCCGATAGGCGAGACAGCCCCTCAATTTCGCGGCTGCGATTCACCCCGCTGAGGTGTTTGCTGAAGCTCGCACTTATGGGCATCGCCCGATACGGAGGGGAAGCCCCCACAGATTTAGTACAAAAAGGGCGCCGACAACGCTAGCGGGGTGAACGGGCGGGCTTTCATGGGGGGTTTCCCCCCCGACTGTGTTTTCTTTGGGGTCTCCGGGCCACATTGGGAAAGTTTGCCCAAAGCCCTGGTAGTCGGGGGGCTGTCTTTCCCCCACCCCGTGCCTGGCTAACGGGGGTTCCATCCCGTTTGGTGTTTCAAGTGCCCTGTTTCTCTCTGTTTTTGGGTTTTCCCCTTGGTCGACCCCAAGGGATTCGGGGATCAAGTTTTTGGGATAAAAATTTGGTTTCCCCCCTGAGGCCCGGCGGGGCGCTAGTTATGATGTGTGCGGGTTGGAGGCGGTTTTAAACCTCCCCCGTCCTTCTGTCTTATTCCATCTCCCCCCTACTTCTGGGGGGAAGTTGGCCACGCGGTGGGCACCTATGATTTTCCCCCTTTCTAGGGGAAACTGTCACCTTTGTGAGGACGCGTCAGTCCGTGTCAGATCTGCCCGTACACGGTGTGGGATCACCACACGCGCCAAAACTAAAAAACAGGAAAAAAAAATTGCGTCCCGTTCTCCAGCCCATCTCGACGAGGTTTTTGGCCAGGGCCGTCCTGCTACCAGGTCCGTCTTAGGGCCCGGGATTGGATGTCCAAAAGCCTGGACAACTGGTAGTCGCCTGCCGTCTGCCCGCACGCCAAAGGGGAGCTTCAAACTCCCCAAAGGGGTCCTCTTTTGGTTTTCACTGGGCAATCGTGTGGGCCCAAACACTTGTCGTTCCCAAGCTTTAGGAGTCTGTTTTCCGCAGGCCCACGATTCCCCCATGAGGTCATATGGGGTCAAAACGGACTCCAGCGGGTTTGGCAGTACTGCCGCATTGCTACCTGCCAACGGACAACCCAAAAGGGGGCTTTGGGTGTTCCCCTGGATCAGTGCCACTGGTTTTGGGGGGCCATTCAGCAAGGGGTTTGGGGTCGACCTGGGGGGCCCATTAAGCCACCCTCCGTCGCGGGCACCCCTAATCTTGGTATGGGGACTCGCGACCGGTACCCGAGGCTGTCCCACTTGGACTACGATGCCCCCACGGGTTTCGAGGCTCTCTGGGAGATTTTGGAGCGCACGGCTTTTCCCAAGAAGATCTTTCGGGCCCGGGGGCCCGTTTCTGTCCCCAAACATGAAGGGGGTGAACATCTGCTTAATGTTCAAAGGGGAAAAACGCGCCCCCATCTGCGCAGGCCAAAGGCCTTGTCGAGCGTTTCAAAGGGACGTTGAAGCGATGTTGTCGCCTATGTGCAGGCAACTCGTGAGTGGGATCGCTTTATTTCCGCTGTACTGTTCGCCTACAGGGGGGTTCCACAGGGGAAAACATGCTTTTCCCTTTGAACCCTGTAGGAGAACAGTACGAGGACCCACCAACATCTGAAGCAGATGTGGACCCATACGATGGGAACCGGTGTTAAGGAAGAAGTCGTTACGTGGTCGATTGCGCAAAGCACGCTGACACTTCCATTGCCAGAACTTGCATCGGGCCAAAAACCCAAATAAAGGCTTTGTACGACCCGGGGCATTTTTGAACGCTGGTTTTTAGCCCGGGATAGGGGTTGTTCTCCTTCCACAAAAAAAAAAAGGAAACCCAAGGGGGGGTTTCACTTTTGCTGGGGCAAAAAAGGGCCCCCCCCCCCCCCCCCCCCCCCCCCCCCCCCCCCCCCCCCCCCCCCCCCCCCCCCCCCCCCCCCCCCCCCCCCCCCCCCCCCCTTTTTGGGGTAAAAGGGGTTTTTGCAAAAAAATTTCCCCGGGGGTTTGGGTTTTTACTTGGGAAATATTTTTTGGATTTCGGGGAAAGGGGGGGAAAAAAAAAGGCCCAAAAAGGGGGGAAGGGCCCCCCCCCTGTATCCAAATTTTTTTTCCCAACTTTTTTGAAGGAAAGGACTACCCCCCCCCCCAACTTGCAGTCGGCCAAAACCAGTAAAGGTTTTGGGTACGACGGCGCAGTGTTGAACGCGGGTTTGAGCAGGATAGTGTTGCTTCTCCTTCCACAAAAGAAGAACAAGTTGAAATTGCTGGCAGGGCCTTTTGGTATCTGCAGTCGGGTGGGTGACTGGACTTAGGATTCGCGTGCGAGGCAAAGAACGCCTGAAATCATGCCAACCTCTTGAAGGCTACGTACGACGAACTCAGTGCCAGGCAGGCTTCACCCCTGTCTTTGTGGAGAGTGGCGATGACCCACGCCGTGTCGGTGGTTCAGACATCCCCACTTTTTCCTTCTCGTCGAGGAGGAGTCATGGCAGCATGTTTGCTTTGGTACAAGCCTCCCCTCAGCTCAGACAGATCAACTGCGCAGGTTGTGCCAGGAGTTCCGGACGTGCTCACAGATCGTCCCGGCACAGTACCCTCGGCGAGGTACGCTGGAATTAACCACCGAGACCCCGATTGGGGTTAAACAGTACCCTTTGCCTCACTCCAGATGTCTGCCATCCAACAGGAGTGCGGGCCATGCTAAGGTTAAGGGTCATTGAACGTGCGAGTTCTCCGTACTCATCCCCCATCCTTCCTGGTAAAGAAGAAAGAGGGCAAGATGAGGTTCTGCGTCGATTTTCTTTCGGCTGAATAAGGTTCCCTCCGGTTGATGCTGAACCTATGCCGGATGTCGCCCAAAATCTTCGCTCAGCTGAGTCGGGCCAACTATTTCTCTAAGTTCGATCTCGCGAAGGGATACTGGCAGATTCCCATGCGCAGAGAGGACAAACCCAAAAACGGCATTCACGACGCCTGAAGGACAGTTCAGTGGAACGTGATGCCTTTTGGCCTCAAAACTGCCGGAGAAATTTTCAGTCGCGTCATGCGACAATTGCTTCTCCCTCTCGATACGCCGATCTGAACAATTTCATGGCCCGACCTGCTACTCAGCTCAGTAGATTGGAGCTCGCACGTTTCGCTCCTCCGTCGTCTGTTCCTTCGCTGCGCGAGGTTCAGATGTCGGCTCGTCCTTCCAAATGTCAGCTTGGTCAGGGCGAGATTTCCTTTCTGGGCATCATTTGCGGCGGGTTTGATCGCTCCGGAGGAGGACAAGGTGACCAAAGTTGCGGGTGCCAACCTCCTGGTACCAAAAGGGAATTGCGGTCATTCCTTGGACTTGCGGGATACTACCGCAAGTTCATCCATGACTTTTCAAAAGGTTGCCTTGCCCTCACTGACCTGACGAAGGGGAAGAAGCCGAACGTCCCGATTTGGGATGAGAGTTGCCAACAGCTTTTGACGCCTTGAAGACGGGCCCTCACTACTCCCCAGTCCTGGCTCTCCCCGATCCTAGTCTCCCTTTTGTCCTGCGGACTGATGCTTCTGCGGTGGGGATTGGGGGTGTGTTGCTACAAGATCAGGGGAAGGGACTCCAACCGCTTGCTTATGCGAGCAAAAAACTCACTGACGCCGAGACTAGATACCACACGATTGAACAAGAGTGTTTAGCAGTCGTGTGGGGCATCAGGAAGTTTTACCCCTACTTGTACGGCCGTGAGTTTGTGCTGGAGAGCGATCATCATCCTCTCCAGTACCTGGACCGGATCCGGCCAGTCAGTCGTCGACTCATGGGTTGGGCAGTGGAACTGCAGAGTCATGCGTTCACTTTCCGTCATATCAAGGGTTCCTGTAATACGGATGCTGACTATCTTAGCCGAGCTCCGTAGTCAGCACTTTGGGAAAATCAGTCAGAGGGACACTCCCCTCAACCAGGGTTATATCCCCTTTTGGTCTTTGTATCAGGTGTAGTGACAGTTTTCACTTCAGTGATGATAACGATAGTGAATCACCAATGGTTTGGATTGTTACTTTCATGGTTGAAAGGTTCGCTTAGTTGTTTGATAAATGTAGTATTATGTATTTCTCGGTGTGATTCTATCGTAGAATGTTTGTATTGGATTTATCATACTCTGTTGATCACAGAGGGGTCGGGTTCGGTCCCATTGTTGTGAATTTGCACATGCGTCAAGGTTCAAAGGAGCACTGTATCTCAGAGAAAAAATTTTAAAGGGGGGTTTGTCACGAGTTTGTCACGAGGCCTACGACGTTCGACCACCTGGGGTGCGGAATTACTTATTTATTTATTGTCGTTGCTGTTGTCGTGTATCCGTCCCTTATGTGGCTTGTGGTGCGGTTGCACCTTGGTGTAGTTCAGCTCAACTTCGGTTTGCTTTCTCTCTCTCTCTCTCTCTCTATTCCACTGCCCGTGCTATTCATCTGTAGGTTCACGGGTGGCTGGTACCTTTCTCTCGAACTTGCTGTCTATCGGCCTCTCGCCTGTCTTTTTACCTGTCGCACGTGCTTCATTTCTTTTAGTTTGAAGTATGCTCACTCTGTGACGTAGCGTGGCATGTTGGCCGCCTTTGCTGAGGGAGGTTAGCTCTTAAACTCGAGCGGAAGATGTCTCTGGAGCGCCTGCTCCAGTCTTGGTTCTTCACCGTATCATCGAAAGTACAGTCAGTACTTTCAATTCCTGCAGTCGGCCTGTAGGAGAGGGACATCACTTCTTCTGTTTCCGCATCTTCGCCTCTGTCCTCTCGACTGGACAGAGGGTAGAGAGAGTCGTTTGACCCGCCTTTTCGGGGTCACCCACGGTAGCGGGTAAGCATCAGTTTCGTGGTTTGTTTGTTTTGGTTTGTTGTTGTTAGCCGGCTTATTCTCTTTTGCGCAATTTTCTTTTGTTTTAAAAATTGTAAGAGAAATATTGTTTGAGACCTTTTCTCTGGTTAATTCAATCTTTAACCTGGCCATTCTAAATTATTTCCAAAATTCTTTCTCCTGTTTATGCATCTGGTGATGCGGTAGTCGGTGGGGATGGGAGAGAACCTGGTGATTCAGGGTTTGTACTTGCTTGGTCTCGCTCGTCCGCCCCTGTCACATTCGCCGCCTCTTATCCTTCGGCCACCGTCTTTTGTGTGTGCAAGGAGAACGAGTTTTATGTTGCGAGCGTGCGTACGCATGATTTGTCGTTCGGATGCGTGGTTAGAGATGTGTTTATTTTGAAATGTGGCTATAAAATGTGACAATTATGCCATTGAATTATTATTTGCAAATGTGGTGGCAGTTATAAAGCGATGGTTGCTGTGTTGGTTATTTCCTAAGAAAGGCAAATGTTAAACGTGAGTGCGAGAAAGGTGAAGATAATTCATATTTGTTTTATAACCTGTTGATTTAATGCAGTCTTTTACCTGCGTCGTGTGAGAAGACCCTAGTGAACATTCCTGATTCGATGGGTTTACTGTGTTATGCTCAGGTCTGTGTTTTAGCTGGGATTATTGGTGCATTAATAGACTTCCCCTCGCCCATCATGCGAGTGGCTGTTAAGATTTGACAGCATGGGTCAGACTGTACTGACGGCGGGGTTCCAGTACTCTTCTTCCTTCCTCCTTCCTTCTTCCTTCCCTCCCTTTCTCCTCTCCTCCCAGCTACGTTTCCCCCCCCCCCTTTCGGGGGCTTCACCCGGAGTACGGACTGGATGGTGCCACGTGCTGGTTGAGGCCACGCTCTGGCTGAGACCACGGACTGGATGGTGCCACGTGCGGTTTGGGCCACGCTCTGGCTGAGACCACGGACTGGATGGTGCCACGGCTGTTGAGGCCACATCTGGCTGAGACCACGGACTGGATGGTGCCACGCGCTGGTCGAGGCCACGCCCTGGTCGGGACCGCGGACTGGTAGAGGAGCCCGCCGTCTTGACTGGCCGGCCCTGACCCCCGTCCAGGACCTCCAGTAACAGCGCCACGTTTCCCCCCCCCCCCCCCCCCCCCCTCCGGGACACGCTCTTCACTGCCTGCTTGTGAGTCGAGGGTGTCGGCTTTGAGCGACTCCCTGCGAGAACCGACCCGGTTCGGAGCACCTAGTGCGACAGGGTGCTCCCAGTAGGCTTGACAGAGGCAGGGGTGTGGACGCACGCCATGGTGTTAGAAGGGATCGATGCTGGAAATGTTTCTTTATAATTGTGTATATGTTATATGTGCTGGAATGCGTAATTGTGATTGTGTACGTCGTATGGTGAAATGTTTATTTATAATCGTGCATGTTGTGGGTGTTGGAGTGCTTGATTGTGATTGCGCATGTTGTGTGCGTTGGAGAGCTTGATTGTGATCGTGCATGTGTGTGTGTGTTGGAATGTTTATTTTGCTGGTGTGGTATTAAAATGGGGTGTTGTATCGTAATCTTTTTTGTGTGGTATCGTGCGGGGCGTGTGGGTCAGTCCACTCCCATCACTCCCACCTAGACGATCCGGTCAGGGCAGGACTCCAGGGGTCGGTTCGTGACAACACTCGTTGCCAAGTTCTTCAATGAGTATCTCCACCCCATGTGTAAATGTGCTCTTTTAATGCACTTCTTCGTGTATGTTGATGTCTTCGTGTGCTCGTGAAGGAAAGGACTGATCTGATATGCTGCAGAAGAATGCTGTGCCTATACGTATCAATGAGAAAGAAAAAATGTATTTATTCATCAAAGTAGAGTTGGTGGTGTTTCGTTGTGAAGAAGAAAGGTGAATGGGATTGTTTCAGTCTGTTCGGGAAGAATTGGATGGGTTCACCGACGCTGGGATTCTGTGTCGTAAGTGCTGTGAGAAGAAAGATGAGACTGTTGGTTCCAATGCTGTAGGTTGACTGTTTATTTCCAATGCTGTGTTGTGAAAGTGTTGAGGTGAACGGTACTTCGATTTTGTATATTTTACGCGAGATATCTGTGGATCTAGGTGCTTCCTGGATGGAATGAACGTTGAAGCCAATCACAACTGACGGCGAGTAACCCGGTTTCAAGAGGAAGGACGACGCAACAAGATTACGTATCATTCGACAAATTTCCGCACACGCATGCATAAACGCATTAAATGTGCAATCTTGTTAGTAGCTGGTGTGGAGTCTGTGAGACTGAAAGCTTTGTCATAAACGATTCGTCTATATCATTATCACACTGACACGATCTCATTTCATCGTTCATTTCATTGAACTTTTCATAATAATTGTGTTCGAACTGGTCATACGGGCTCTCGTGTTGATAGCCTGAATCTGAAACACGGGGGTGAGTGATGAAAGATCCACACGGCACCCCACCACATCACTCCCTGCAGTGTGACAACTGACGGCCCGTGTCTGTGTGTATGTGTAGCCTTCTCTCGTACGGTCTATTAGTGTGTTACAAAGATCTGCATGGATCCATTTATGAAATGGTCACTTATTTCTCTGTTGTACTTTTTTGCTTTGAACACTAAACGTTTATTTTCTCATCGACAACCTGACAGTGATTTCAATCTTCAATATGTGTGAATAAAACAAAGACACTGACGAGAGGAATAGGAATAATCTCAACTCATATAGTTCACGTTACAAAATTTGCGTGGATAGAACGACACACACACACAACACACAACACACACACACACACCAACCACACACCCACACACACACACCACACGCAAACACCACACCACACACACACACACACACCACACACACACCACACTCACAATTCTCTCTCTCTCTTTCTCTATCTTCTCTCTTTCATCACAGATACAGACACCTCAGACACACGCGCGCGCGCGCGCGCGAACCCCACACACACACACACACACACACCACACACACAACACACACACACAAGTCCGGACTGTTTTATGTCAGTTATTCATGAATGACCATTTGGACACTGGCCCTCTGCTGGTCCGGAGATATGGTAGAACTGTATGTCAGTACTTCATGTGGACCATGTGGAAACTGTCCTTGCTGGTCCGGACTGAAAGTCATACTGCATGATGACCACGTGGACATGTCTCTTGCTGGTCCGGGACTGCATGTCAGTAGTGTATGTCTTTACTTCATGATGACATGTGGGCCATCTAAACTGCTCCTTGTGATCCGGAATGTATGGTTCAAGTACTGCACGCTGACCATGTGGACACTGTCCTTGATGGTCGAGGACTGTATGTCAGTACTTCATGATGACCATGTGGACACTGTTCCTGCGGGTCCGGACTGTATGTCTTACTGGATGTCAGTTACTGCACGATGCACCATTTGGACACTGTCCTTGTTGGTCCTGGACTGTATGTCAGTACTTCATGATGACCATGTGGACACTGTCCTTGCTGGTCCGGGACTGTAGATGAGGTACTGTATGTCTGTACTGCACGCTGACCATGTGGACACTGTCTTGTTGTGGTCCGGTCTGTATGTCAGTACTGCACGCTGACCATGTGGACACTGTCTTGTTTTGTTCCGGACTGTATGTCAGTACTTCATGATGACCATGTGGTCACTGTCCTTCTGAGTCGACTGTATGTCGTACTCGTATGTTTAATATGCATGCTGACCATTTGTTGGACACTGTCCTGCTGGCCCGCATTGTATGTCAGTACTCATGTATGACCATGTGGTCACTGTCCTTGCTGTCGGACTGTATGTCCTGTACTGTTTGTCAAATAACTGCTGCTGACTATGATGGACACTGTCCTTGCTGGACCGGATTGTATGTCAGTAATTCATGATGACCATGTGGACACTGTCCTTGCTGGCCCGGGCTGTATGTCTCGTATGGATGTCAAATACTGCTTGCTTGATCATGTGGACACTGTCCTTGCTGATCTGGATCTAGGTTCAGTACTACCTCGCTGACCATGTGGACATGTCCTTGCTGGCCGGACTGTTATGTCAGTACTTCATGGATGACCATGTCTGGACCACTGTCCTTGGCTGGTCCGGACCTGTATGCAGTTCTACACGAGTCCATGTGGACACTGTCCTTGCTGGTCGGACTGTATGTCAGTACTTCATGTTGACATGTGGACACTGTCTTGTGGGGGTTGGGTACCCCGGACTGTTATGTCAGTACTTCATGATGACATGTGGTCAAGTCATTGTTGGTCCGGACTGGTATTGTCTGTACTTCATGATGACCATGTGGACACTGTCCTGGTTGGTACGTACTGTATGTCAGTACTTCACGCTGACAAGTGGTCACTGTCCGTGTGGTCCGGGACTGTATGTCAGTACTACACGCTGAACATGTGGGACACTGTACTTGCTGGTCCGGACTGTATGTTCAGTACTTCATGATGACCATGTGACACTGTCCTTTGCGGTCCGGACTGTATGTAAGTACTTCATGATGACCATCGTGCACACTGTCTTGTTGGGTCCGGACTGTATGTCTGTACTTCATGATGACCATGTGGACACTGTAATTGTTGGTTCCGGACTGTCTGTCAGTACTTCATGATGACCACGTCGGACACTGTCCTTGTGGTTCCGGTTGTTATGTCAGTATTTCATGATGACCATGTGGACCACTGTCCTTGTGGTCCGGTCTGCATGTCAGTACTTAATGATGACATGTGGACACTGTCCTTGTTGGTCTGTACTGCATGTCTGTACTTCCATGATGAACATTGCGGACACTGTCCTTGCTGGTCGGACTGTATGTCAGTACTGTATTTGTCAGTACTTCATGATTGACATGGTGGACAATGTCCTTGCTGGTCCGGACTGTATGTCAGTCACTGCACGTGACCTTTGGACACTGTCCATGCTGGTCCGGACTGTATGTCAGTAATTCATGATGACCATGTGCGACACTGTCCTTGTTGGTCCGGACTGTATGTCAGTACTTCTATGATGACCACGTGGACACTCGTCTTGTGGTCCCGTCTCGATGTACAAGTACTTCATGTGGACCATGTGGACACTGTCCTTGTTGGTCCGGACTGTATGGTCAGTACTTCATGATGACCATGTGGACGCTGTCCTTGCTGGTCCGGACTGTATGCAGTACTTGTATGTCAGTACTTCTTGATGACCCATTTGTGGACACTGTCCTTGCTGCCGTCCCGGACCTGTATGTCAGTACTGCACCGCTGACCCATGTGAGACTGTTAAAACAGAGTTTCTGTGTAGTGAAGCACAGTATGTTATACATCTTGAGCTCATGCCTTGGGGTGAGAGACCCCGTGGGCTGTTGGTGAGGATGAATGGTATAAAACATGGCGTGCATCCTGCGCACTGATCTTGTCTGTGTGAAGAACCGCTGAGTGCAGGGCAGGACCATCTCCTGTAAGGGAAAAGAAACAGCGAAAAGGAAAGGTAGATAGGTACCTCTCTTTCGTGACCCCAACTCCCCTCACCCCCTTCCCCCCTTTCGCCCATCTCCTTCCTATTCATCAGATGCTCATTCAATTAAGTATCATGCAGGCCATGTTATTTTAGAAAAGTAGTTCAGTCTTTCAGTACTCTCTCTCTCTCTCTCTTCTCTCTCTTCTCTCTTTTCTCTCTCTCTGTCTCTCTCTCAACTCCGCCTCTCCTCCCCTCGTGTTAGACCATGTATGTCTCCCCTCCATCTCGCCCAAAGCAAAAATAACTAGCCCTCTGCCTCTCTCTGTGTATGCTGTACTGTCACCGCGGCCATGAAAATGATTTAATGATCGCCGTCAGTGGCTATGCTGCTCTCTGTATCCTCATGAGTGTCCAGTACAATGGTCTGCCTACCCCACACCCCCCACCCCGCACTCGCGGATTTGAGCTGCACACAACAGAGACTCACCACAATACAAATATGACATTGGACATGACAGTCAGTGACATTCGTTCAAGAAAGGGGACCGGTATTATTAGACAGTAAATTGGACGTCAAGTGTTGATTGAACATTGGGGGAGAGGATTTTCTCTATGTGAGGTTCTTCACTATGTGATGATATATTCACAAACAGTGACTCCAGGCGATATATGAAACAGAAATAGCAGAGTGTATAGGTGGGAGTCACCGAGGAAGAGGGACGTTCACCGTGTTTTCAAGCTCTGATTGTTCAGCTGTCGACAATGAAAATCTTGTCGTCTCGTCATGACAGCATACAACTGTGCTCTGTGAGTCAAGGTAAAACATAGGGTATTAGCTACCAAATGACAGCAATTCCTAATATCCGATGTGTTGTGGTTGACGATCCTATTTCCACGTTTAGATTCAAATTGTGATGTTTGTTGAGCTAGCTACTGAATAACAATATGGACTTTTGTTCATTTATAGGCAATCAACACCTACACTCCCATGTGTGAACTAGCTATGTAAGTTAGCCATAAAATAAAACAATTCTTCTTTCTTTTTTTTTTACTCCTTCCTTCTCTCTCTCTCTCTCTCTATCTCTCCTCTTCTCTTTCTCTCTCTCCTTCTCTCTCTCTCTCTCCTCTCTCTCACCCACCAGTCTGTCTGTCTTTCTGTCTGTCTCCATCTCTGTCTGTCTTCTTCATCTCGGTCTCTACTCTGTCTATCTGTTTCATGTCTGTGGGTCTGTCTGTCGTCTGTCTGTCTGTCTGTCTGTCTCTCTCTCTCTCTCTCTCTCCCCCCTCCTTCTCTCTCACTCTCTCTCTCTCTCTCTCTCTATCTCTCCTCTCTCCCTCAGCCCATTCCTCGCGTGCGCATGTGCTATCTGCGAATATATAGTGAGGTTAAGTGAATGGTACAACGACAGGGGATGTTTATACCTAAGGAAAGAGCCGGTTTTCTGTGACCAATAAGAGTAGTTTTAATTAAAACGCACGCATTGACAGTTTCATGTCATTAAATCTGATTCTTAACTTCTCAATTCGTTTTCATTTAGTCATGAAGAGGGGAGCTGGGTGAATGAGATGTCAAAGGTCTCATTGCACTGAAGCACGTCTTTGACCGTGGTGGGTGGAAAGAGGAAATGAGCACAGCTGACACTTAGGGTCGACAGTGGAGAGGAGGAGGGGGTGGGGGCGATGGGGTGGAGATGATGGGGTGTGGGAGGGTGGTATGAAGAGTTGACTATGGTACCTCTGTGCAAGTTAAAAGATCAGGTGGATGCGTGGCATACTGCAGTTTCTTTTACGGTGGAATATGTGGCAACTGCACAATTCTTTACAGGTGGAATATCCTGGCAGCCGCACGTTCTTTAAGGTGGAATAACTGAAGCGTCTTTACAGGTGGTATATGTGGCAACTGCACATTCTTTTAGATGGATTTTGCTGGCAGCTGACATTCTTTATATTGGAATATGCGGATAATGCACATTCTATAAGGTGGAATATCCTGGCAACTGACATTCTTATAAGGTGGAGATGCTTGCAACATGCACATTCTATACATTGGACTATGATGGTAACTGCACTTTCTATACAGGTGAATATGCATGGCAAGTACACAGTCTATACAGGTGGAAGTATCCTGGCAACTGCAGTTCTTTACAGTTGAATATCTGGCAAATGCACAATCTTTACTTTGGAGAATATGCTGGCAAATCTGCACATTCTATTACAGGTGGAATCTCTGGCAACTGCAATTCGATACAGGTGGAATATGCTGGTATGCACATTCTATATAGGTGGAATCTGCTGGCAATGACATTCTATACAGGTGGAATTTGCTCGTAACTGTACATTCCTTTTACAGGTGGAATATCTTTTTGTCAGCTATACTCGATTTCTGTTGCCAGGTTTATCTTAACCTGATACATGAACGTTGCAATGTATGTCACCCATTAATTCTGAGAGGATGGGTGGCAGTGATGTACGTAGCATTTTCTTGCTATAGAATAATAGTAGAAGGTCATTTAGCTTGTTTATGGAAAGGAAGGTTGGAATGTAGAAAGGGTTTTGGGGGGGATTGAAGGTGTTCAGCCATCATGAGCACTTTAATCATGCGGTCAGTTTGCAACCTTTTCTGTGCAGCATTTAGGCATTGCTGTGATCATGAGCTCTTTAAACATGCGTCAGTTTGCAACTTTTCTGTGCAGCATTTAGGCTTTGCAGTGGCTTCATGAGCACTTTAAAAATGCGTAAGTTTGCAACCTTTTTTGTGCAGAATTTAGGCTTTGCAGTGCATTCATGAGCACTTTAAAAATGCGTCAGTTTGCAACATTTTCTGTGCAGCATTTTGGCATTTGCAGTGCATCATGAGCATTTTTAACATGCGTCTGTTTGCAATCTTTTCTGTGCAGATGGCTTGCAGTGCATCATGAGCACTTTAAACTTGCGTTCAGTTTGCAACCTTTTTCTGTGCAGCATTTAGGCATTGCAGTGCATCATGAGCACTTTAAACTGCGTCAGTTTGCAACGTTTCTGTGCAGCATTTAGGCATTGCAGTGAGACACTGCCTCACTGTGTTATGCCATCATGAGCACTTTAAACATGCGTCAGTTTGAACCTTGTCTGTACAGCATTTGCATTGCAGTGCAGACACTGCACAACTGCGGCTCTGAGACTGATTCTTGATAAAAGTAGCATTCAAACGACAGGGTTTGGAGGTAATGACCTTCAGGGATCCTGTCTCTCCCCACTTGTCCACTCATTTTCTTCCCCCTTCATTCTCTGTGAAGCGGTTAGTTGCGCTGTTGTGAGTCGTATGGGGCGAACGAAAGCCTTCTTGTCTTTTTAGGATCAAACTCAATCCACTGAAATACTCCCAGTCAGGGAAAATCAAGAGCTCATAGACTGTCAAATGTTTTGACCAGTATGAGTACATTGTGGAATAAATGTAGGTGTTTAACATAACTAACGGATTATATGGACTGTTTTTTTTTCAGCCATTGTACTGTCTATTTCTTGTTTTCAGATGTTACGAAGACCCAGCGTCTGATATTGCTGCCTCTGCCAAACGAAGAGCGACATAGGTATTATAACCTTTCTTGGATAGTGTGCAAGTGGATACAGCTTTTTTACATTTCGTGACGTGGACACTTGCAGCAATGGTTTGTAGAGGCAACGAGGAAACAAACACAACACAAAGATAATTACATCGTTGTACGCAATCGGCAAACACCAGCTCTTAAGCGAGGTGTTCATCTGTACCTGAGAAAAGACGCTGGCTTCAGGTGACCCGGCTTCTCCATTCTTTACCTCTGTGTCGGTGGGTCTCGCAATGTGTGAGTGGTTGTATTTGATGCACAT
>JAFLJL010019394.1:0-24192 GCA_018398815.1 Conus ventricosus
AGGTAGCTTCATATTTTGAAACGAAAGCCTGTGTGATTTCGGTGCTGGTGGGCTGGGACGTGGTCTATCAACAGTAGCTAAACAACAAGGCCCTGGAGCTCAAATTCGTACGATAGCACCGAGGATAACCTCTTTAGATCTGTCTGTTTGGGAGAAAAATAGTCTGTCATGAGTGAAAATGTTTTTCCAATTAGTTGGCACAATTTCCTAATTACACTGCAACAAATCATGGCTGGACACCTTCTTTTTTGAGAACTGTCTTCTTCTACATACAGATAAGAATTCATATGTGTGTGTGTGTTGTGTGTGTGTGTGTGTGCGTGTTGCTTTCAGTTTTTGTTTTTGTATGTTGTTGTTTTTTTGTTTGGCCCCCACTGTCACGGGTTAGTTTACCGAGGCCAACGACGATAGGCCCAGCTAGGGTAATTAGAATTAGTTCAATTTGGTTGTTGTCGTCCGTTGTTGTCGTATATCTGTCCCTTAAAGGTGGCTTGTGGTGTGGTTGCAAACCTTTGTGTAGTTCAGCTCAGGATAGTTTACTTTCTCTCTCTCTCTCACTAATTCCACTGCCCGTGCAATCATCCTGCAGGTTCACGGTGCAGGTATCTTTTTCTGTACTGGCCTGTCTCAATCGCCTCATCCACCTGTCTTTTCCACCTGCCGCACTTGCAAGGTTCCTCTTAGGCTTTGAGGTATTCTCCACCGTGACTACGTGGCATGTTGGCCGCCCTCGCAGAGGCAGGCTTTCTCTTCACTCGAGCGAAGATTCCTCTGGAGCGTCCTGCTCCAGTTACTGTTCTTCACCTTATCGTCGAAAGTACAGTCGCTACTTTCATTTCTACAGTCGGCCTTTAGGAGGGAGACATCAACTTCATCTTTTCTTTTCCGCATCTGCGCTGCTGTCCTCTCTCCGACTGGACAGAGGCAAGAGAGTCCGTTTGACCCGCCTCTTTCGGGTCACCCACGTAGCTGGTAAGCATCATTTTCGTGGTTTATTTGTTGTTGTGATTTTTATTTTATGCTAGCCACTAATTTCCTTATCTTTTGCGCAATTTGTTTTTGGTATTTCCAAAATATAAAAGAAATATCGTTTGAGACCACTTTTTTCTGTTAATTCGATCTTTAAAACCTGGCCATTCTAAATTATATCCAAAATCTTTCTCTTTTGTTTATGCATCTGGTTATGCGGTAGTCGGTGGGGACGGAGAGAACCTGTGATACAGGGTTGGTACTTGCTTGGCTCGCTCGTGCCGCCCCTGGTGCACATTCGCCGGACTCTTATTCTTTTCGCACCGTCCCTGCGTTTTGTAGTGCAAGAGAACGAGTTTTAATTGTTTCGCGAGCGTGCGTACCATGATTAGTCGTTGGATGCTGGTGGGGAAATTTGTGTTATTTTGAAATGTGCCCATTAAAATGTGGGATAAATTGGCCATTTGAATATTATTATTTGCAAATGTGGTTGCAGATGTAAAGCCATGGTTGCTTTATAGTTCAATACCTAAGAAAGGAAAATTTAAACCGTGAGTGAAAAGGATTAAGATAAATCATATTGTTTTATCCCAGTTAATTTAACAAGGGGGAAAGTTGTGAATCCTAAAATAAGGAAAATGTATTGCCGGGTCCAGGGGGCCCGTCAGAGGCCCCCTGGCGGGTCAAGGGGCAGCGCCCCTTGTGGGGGTTCAGGGGCGCAAAGCTAAGCAATTTTTAAAATGTACTACCATAATGGAGCAATTTCAGCTATTATCCCAGCAAAAAAATACCAATAATATAAGTACCATTATTTTAGGTAAAAGGTACTTCACTTGACCATGACAAAAGTCTAAATATTTCATATTCCATAAATTCAATACTGCCATATTAACACAAATATACCTTACACCGAGTCAACAGTCACACACACACACCCACACTGATCCAACATGGAAGACATAACCAATATTCACTTAAATTTAACCATCCACAGACTATAGAATGTGATTCTCAACAAGTTTACTGATTAATTTGATTTACTCTGTAGAAAAAAATTTACAAGATGTATAAGATTTGAGACATGTGAATCACTTCTCCTCCCTTTTCATCTCATAGACAAAACTTCAGCAATATACAATAACCTTTCCTATTAGTATTACCAAATCCAGTTATTCATAAAAATATGAACAAAATTAATATAAAAAAATAAAATAATAAAAAATAAAAAATTAAATAGATTTACCTGCTAGGAGTTCATGCACATATGATCAAGATATATCTCCCCAATAAAACTAACATCTACATAAATGATTATAGAACACCACCAGACCCAACACTTTAGAGTACATTTCTTAACTAAAAGCACACAATCAATGATCATAATAAAATTAGCTTGATTTTTAAATAACAGTTCCCATACAGAAACAAATTATCAATTAATAACATGTACCTGACAGATACAGCATTAGTGACCTGTGAAGGTAGGCTACTTGTCCATTCTTCCAATCTCAGACTCAAGCATGAACTTTTAACATGAATGAAAGTCATAATAAAAAAAAAAGTCTCAGAGCTATAACTTTAACTTAAATGAGAAGTCAAAAAACAGAATAATTATTCAAGAATCATCAATTAATAAGATCTTTGTGGCTAGCTGACAAACATCCTAATAATAAAGCATCTGCACAACATTATTCAGTTTTGCTACGTTTTATGGAAAAGTAAACTTTCTTCTATCAACTGTCACCTCGGTGAAATGTCAGTGGAGAAGGACTAGCGCACAGCCCAAACACAAACTCACAGCTTGCATACAATCTCATTCATAAATCATGCATTCGACCCATCAAACCACTAGTAAAGTCAATAATTTACATACATGATCATAGAACGAACATCAATGCATATAAATCAAATTAAAAAAACCTTCTCTCTTTCCTGAACTTCACAAAATCATTTATCTAAAACACACAATTAACAAACCCTGGTATAAACAGATTTCTACATTACCTGGCCATGTGATCTTAACTATTCACGAATCACTCGCTTTACTTTTCTTTCATTTATCTTTTCACTGTCACTTTTCACAACACGACCCAACCCGCGGCACTGGTGTTGGTCTGAAGGCGCCTGTCAGGTGAGACTGTCGTGGTCTGTGGTTCTGCTTGTCGAAGTGGTGGGGGGGGGGGGGGGGGGGGGGGGGGGAGCTTGCCAGGTATGAGGTCGAACCCTCCCGGGTAGTTAGAACAGTGACTATCAACATCGATCTGGTTCTCCTATCGTCTTCCTGCATTACCGCATTGCACTCTCTCTCTCTCTCTCTCTTCTATTCTGCTTCTTATCAATGTACATATGGTTGCTTTTCTTTTCAGGGGGGGAAGGGGGGTTTCTTTCTTTTCTTTCTTCTTCATAAATTAGCAACTCTCCTCTCTCTCCCCATCTCTCCTCAGGCCCTTCCTCGCAGACTATCTCATCTAATCTTCAACTGATTCTCTTCCTCCTCCCCTCATCTCTCTGCTTTTCACTCAATGCAGACCTAGAACCTCTCCCTCTCTCTGTCTCTGTTCGTTTTTCTTCCCCTCTTCTCCTCTATCATCTCCCCCTGCCTTCCTGAGGCGAGAGGCCTACTCCCCGGACGTTCTCCCTCTCTCACTCTGTCCGTTTCCTACCTCCGTTCTCTCTCACACACGTATTCCTTTATGCTCTAAACCCGTGTCCAAGGGCCAGTACCATTGGTCAGTATTTTTACCGCCCTGGACACCCGAAGTTGTCTCCCTCTAATTCCATTGGATATTCACATCACGACAGTCCCGTCTACACGCCTTACTCTCTGTGGTGGTCAATTGGTCATTTAATTGATTAGCCAGATTTCACCCCCCACCACACACTACCTTCCCCCCTTTCCTATTTAACTGGTGCCGTGTGGCTTAAGTGGTGGACACTGGTCAATCTAAATTGGCCAGCTGAGTCTGGGTGGGCGTCACGATGTCTAAACTGACAATGACGCTGGTTCACAAAGTGGCCGGATAAGGCTGGCCCAGGTACTGAGGTCCGTCTGGGCAGACATCGAGGCGTCGGTCAAAGCCGCTTAGTCAGTCTAGGTGGGTCGGACTGGTCTCGTGAACCTCTCCACTAAGCTTAATTGGCCGGACCCGACCTATGGGCCCGTCTTCCTGACGCCTAGAATGTTTGAGTTAGGGCTTAGGTCCAACTGGGCTGGTGGCGATTGACCACGAATTTGGTTGAGTTGAATTTTGACCGTGACAATTTCCCCCTTGCAAAAGACTATGCTCCGCATTGTCTCAAAACACGGTACAAAAAAGACAACAACCGAATTTGCTGACACACAGCTACACGCGCAAATTTTAAAAAAAAAAATACTTTACAACAACGGTTCATAAGTTATAAAATATATCATTAGTGAATACCACTCCAATAGAGTTATCATTGACGTGCGCTCTTGCGTTATTTTCAACTCATTTTTATAACGACCTCTGTGCGCACTTATGCAATTCCCCTACCTGCGGATTTGCCACATCTTCTCTTCACAATTATTATGAAAAGCACAATATAATATGATCACGATCCATGACACTTCACTGAGGAATCTCCATCCTCACTTATTGCAAATAATGCATCACTACACAAGCGACTGTATGCTCCAAGCATAACTACATCCGCATGAACAAGTCTCACAAAGAAAATATGAACAAGTCTCACACAAAAAAAAATATGAACCATAGCCACTGGGAATGAACCCATATCCAATCAACTAAACTGGAATCAACACATATTATCAACAAAGCACCCCGGATACGACTGACTTCCTCTGAGTTGCAGCTTGCTAGACTACACGGCTTAAATAGTCAGCTCCGACATTCTGTCGACCGGGAATGTACTGCACTCGGTACCTGTAGGGTGCAGTGCCATTGCCAACGCAGAACTCTGCTGTTTTTCAGCTGTGCTCCTGCAGGAATTTGAGTGGTGGTGATCTGTCTCGATCACGAACTCTTTCCCATACAAGTATTTGTGGAATTTCTGCACGGCCCACACGACAGCTAAACACTCCTTCTCCACCGTTGCGTACCCTTCTTCACACTTTGTCAACTTCCTGCTAGCATATCTCACAGGAAACCGACCCCTTCATGCTCCTGTAAACAATACTGCACCTATCCCACCACTGATGCATCTGTCCGCAACAAGAATGGTTTGGACTATTGGTAGCTTCAAGATGGACGGAAAACCAGTCTTTCCACCCGTCGCAGGCTTGTCTGCGCGTCGACCCCCGACCACTCCCGGTTTTCCCCCCTTGACCAAATCACTGAGAGGACTCTGATTGCGAAAAGTTTGGGACAAACCCCCTTAAAACCCAATAAAACCTAGCAGACTCTGACTTCTTTTTTTGGTCTTTGGTCTCTCTGAATTCATCATCTTCTCCCCTTTCCTCTTTCCGGCGCTTTGGTCGCCCCCGCAAAAAAAACCTGGGAACTCCTACTGTCTACCCCTTTCTACATGACAATCCCTGTAGATCTTCTGGAAAACTTGGAAAACAAAATCTCCCTTTTCTGCGGGGGCTCTTTACCTCATCAATTTGATTGCTGCTGCCCCCTAGTGCTGAGTCCACGCGAAAAAATTTTGCGGAGTAGATTGGCAGGGAAAAAATTTTTGGTTTCCCTTTTCACATCGTTCGGTGTCTGATCTACCTTTTCAATGGGGAATGGCCCCTTCCAATGCATCAGCGCTTGTTGTGTCCGGGGGGAAGCAGTAAGGGGACTTGATCCCCCCCCTTGAGGTTTGCTTCCTCCCCTTCCTGTCTACTGTTTTCTGGACGCCCCTGCCCCTGCAAACTCTCCCTTGCGACCTTACTGTCTCCTGAGCTATTGGTAGGTCCACCACATACTGATGGTGGTTTTGACCTTTTGACCCCTGTTCTCCGGACCACGCTTTTTGAAAAATGCCCCCGGGGCCCCGAACTGTCCGCCATCGCCTCAAACGGCGAAAAGCCGTGCTTTCCTGAGGGGTTCCCTTGTAGGCAAAGTGCCGCTGGAATTAGCGGTCCCAATCTGCGGCCTTTCCTCCAGGGCTTTTTAAGATGCCTTTCGCCCCCGTTGAATCTTTCCACCAAGCCATTGCATTGTGGATGAGGGTAGTGAGCAGCTGTTGCCCAGCACCCTGTTGCCCCCCCTCATCAGCCTGAGGTGAACTGGACCCCCTGTCATGAGAATTTGTGCTGGCCCCACCCACGGGAGAAAAGATTTTAAACCGCCCTTCAGGCCCCTGTTCGTATCTACGCTTTAAACAACCGTTTGGGGTTCTGGTCGCGTAGTCCACAAGTGTCAACACAACCTGTGCCCCCTTTGAAAGGGGCGTTTGGGGCCCAATCGGTCAAGGGCCCACTTCCAAAAGGGGTGTGTCAATTAAAAAGGGGGATCTTAAGAGGCGCCTTCCTTTTCCCCCCTTTGGGGCGACTTTGGGCACCATCACATGACATGCAGAACCGTTTTATGTCTGCCATTGCTCCGGGCCCAATGAAAGTCATAAAAGACTCGGTTAGCTTTTTGGGTCCCCGAATGACCCGCCATGAGCGACTCGGACCCTGACTCAGTGTCACGTAACATGTTTGGTACCTCTAACTGAGTGGTCACCTTACCTTCTTCCCGGGGTGAACCGGGGGGGGGGGGGAAAAAACACCCCCCGCCTTTCACCAAAAATTTTCTGTCTCACCTCCTCTAAACCCCCTTTTCTCTCCACCTCTTGCCAACCCAAACTTCACGAGCAAAGGGTCTTGTTCCTGCGCTGCCCTAAACTCTGGGCGCACTCTAGCCCGACTTTTTCCCTGGAAAAATAAGGGTTTAAAAAACCTTTTCCCCCTTCTGCTCCGTGTTTGAACTGCTCCCCCTGTGCAGTAACAACTCAGGATCCCCTGGATCCCTTGCACCGGGAAATATTTCCAATTAAAAATCGTGAAGGGGTTTCTCCCCACAACGCAGACAACTCCCTGAGAAGTAAGGGGGGGTACTTTTTTATCTTAGAACTGGAAACTCCCTCACATGCCCTCGATTAGGTACAGGTTGGTTTGCCCTGTCAATTCCCCTTTATCGACGCGTTGTTCGTACTCCCCCCCCATGAACAACCATGTCTCGTAACACTTTCACCCCTGTGGCCCAAACCACCCTTCTTCCACTGGTAACGAACCACTCAGCTAGTGCCCTCTTTTCCCCGGACACTGACTGCTGTCCAGTGCTACCTAAGCTGCACTCCACCCTCTTCCTGAATCCCTTTTGGTTTGCTGCAGGTCGTTTTCCCTTTACGACCCTTATCCACCTCTTGCAGGCTGCTGCCTTCTGGAACCTCATGCACAATCCCCCGCCCCATTCCCTTCTTTTGACAAAAAACCAATTTCCCTTGCCCCTTTCCCTTTGGGCCCCCCCACTGGGTTTGCGACTTTGCAGAAAAAATCCCCTGGTCTTTTGCACTCTTCTACCCGTGCCAGCACCTGTTTTCCTCCCTTAGTGCCCAAAGTCTCTCTATACACCTCTGCAACTTCAAAAAACTCCCCGGGTGTCTCTGGTGTCTCTCTTTCAAATTATGGTTAAACCCGGGCCGAACCACAAACGTTCTTTTATAACTAGCTCTTTCAATTTAAAGAACTCCTTCTTCGTACCCCTCAACCTTTAAAGTTGTTCAATAGGGGTGTTCTTTTTTTTCCCCCGGGGGTTTTTCTCTTTTTTTTTTTTTTAACAAGATTTTTTTACTACGGGGCAGCCAAAAAATGGTGGTTTTCCGACACGGTGACGTAATAGCACAATCCTAGAATATAATATTAGCTTGGGACAAGTAATTAGTTTTTATAAAAACCCCCGCGCCTGACCCAACTTAGAGCGAATTAAGGAAATCTGTGCGAAATGAGTTCCTGGGGGTGAAATGCCAAACCCTTTTTAACTATCTTGGAAGCCATTTCCAAACCCAGTATTTTAACTTCTTGGGAACATACAGTAAGGGGCAACCCCCTTTTCTTGGGTTACAAAATGAACCCACCCAGCTTCCTCCTAGAAGTTGAACAAAAATTTAATAAAAAGGGGCCCGTCATCCTGGCAGGTCGCCAATAAATTTCAAAACCCCGGTGTAATGTCAGTGGGGGAAGGACTAGGACGCCCAAACACACTCACAGCTTGCTTACAATCTCTTTTTTAATCATGCATTCGTCACATCAAAACCACTAGTAAAGTCTAAAACTTTACTTACATGATCATAGAAAGAAAATCAAAACATATAGAATCAAAAGAAATAAAACATTCTTTTTTTCCCCGAACTTCAAAAATATTTATCTAAAACATCTTAACAACCGGTATAAACAATTTTTTACTTTACCTGGGCCCGGTGATTTAACTTTCACAAACACCGTCTTTTCTTTTTTTTTCTTTTTTTTTTCCTGTCACTTTTACAACACGACACAAACCGCCGGCACTGGTGTTGGTCTGAGGGCCCGGTCAGGTGAACTGTTGGGTTGGTCTGTGGTTTGCTTGGCAAATGACGCTGCCAGGTTGAGGTCGAACCCCCCTTAGGGTAGAAAAAAAGTGACTATCAACATCGATCTGTTCTCCTTTCTTTCTTTCCGCTTAACGCATTGCACTCTCCTCTCTCTCTCCTTCTATTGCTCTTATCAAATGGGGGCATGGTTGCTTTTCTTTTTTTTTTTTCTTTTCTTTCTTTTCTTCTTCATAAATTAGAACTCTCCCTCTTTTTCCACATTCCCCCCTCAGTCCTTCCTTGCAACTATCTCATCTAAACTCTCAACTTGATTTCTTTCTCCTCCCCTCATCTCTCTGCTTTTCTCTCAAACAGACCCAGAACCTCTCCCTCTCTCTGTCTCTGTTCTTTTCCCCCCCGTTCCCTCTTTATCTCCCTGCTTCCTGAGGGAGGGGCCTATTCCCCGGGTTCTCCCTCTCTCTCTCTGTCCGTTTCCTTCTCGTTCTCTCTCACTCCGTCTTTCTTTATGCTTAACCCCGTTGTCCAAAGGGCCAGTACATTGGTCAGTATTTTTAAACGCCCTGACACCTAGAAGGTGTCTCCCTTAATTCCATTGGAATTCACATCACGACCGTCCGTCTTACACGCCTTACTCTCTGTGGTGGTCAATTGGTATTTAATTGATTAGCACAGATTTCACCCCCCACCACACCTCCTACCTTCCCCCCTCTTCCTTATTTTTTTAAACTGGTGCCGTGTGGCTTTAAGTGCGTGGGACACTGGGTCAATCTAAATGCCTGAACTGAGTCTGGGGGGGGCGTCCCTCCGATGGTCCCTAAACTGACAAAGACGCTGGTTCACAACAGTGGCGGATAAGCGCTGGCCCAGTAACTCGAGTTTCGTCTGGGCAGACATCGACCGGCGTCGGTCAAAGCAGCTTTGTCAGTTTAGGTGGGTCGGAACTGTCTCGGTGAAACCTTCCACTAAGACTTAATTGGCGGACCGACCATGGGCCCGTCTTCCTGAGCCTCGATATGTTTGACGTTAGGGCCTTAGGTCCAATGGCGCTGGTGGCGATTGGACACGAATTTGGTTTGAGTTGAATTCTTGACCGTGACCACAGACTTCTTTTGTGAAGATTTTCATTTTACAGATTCCTTTTTCTTCAAGGTTGACCTTAGGTACTGATTCGGCAGACAAACCACAAAGTGGTTTGGTCCCCATCTGTCTCAGGGACACGAGGGAGACACTTCCATGAATATTGGACCTCAATTAATGCCAGGGGTTTCAGAGACCTGTGTTCTTTTTCAAGTGCAACATCCCGAGGATATACATGGGAATTGAGATGGCGGCGCACAGTGTGACCCTGCATTTTTGGGATAGATTGAAAACTGAGGCGTCTTCAAATAGGCTGGGACACGCATTGGACCTGCCAATTCCCATGTATGACCCAGGTTGGCTTGCCACCAACGGTTTACTCTTTAGAAACACTGCACCGACGAACTTGCTGGTGTAAAGGACTTTAAAATGGTTAATGTTCAGAATATTGGGCATAGGTCCAAAAGCAGCCTTTTTCCAGTGCTGCTGTTTTGTTAACCTCCAGCCGCGAGCAAAAACATCTCGGGCATTTCGTTTTCCGACAACACACACGATGTACATCCTTTGCCGATTTTCGCCGTTCTTTGTTTGGGCCTCTCTCGTCAGCCAATTCCACCTCCATTTGTTTTTTACGGCTCTATCCACTTTCATGGCTCGCTTGTCCTCTTCATTTAAATGTAAGGGCATCGCCGATTTTTCAGCGAAAGCATCCCAAACACATAGATGAAATCCAGGCGATGGAACTCGTGTTGGTGGTCCACAGGCACTGGCTGAAAACAACAACGGAAACAAACTTGCCGTGTCGGTCGATCGGATAATACGGACGGCGCGAAGTCGAAACTTTGTTTTCGGTGTGGAGTTGATGGTCGGAAAACGGAACGGATAATAAAAATTTTTTTTTCGAAATTACGGAAATTCCGATTTTGTTAATTTCAAATAAGGATTGTCGATTTGCGAGCGGTAAAACTTTCCCCCCTGATTTAATGCAGTCTTGACCTGCTTTGCCTATGAGAATGACCTTTTACACGAACATTCCTGATTTGGTTGGTTTGACTGTGTTATGCTCAGGCCTGTGTTGAGCTGGTGTGGTTGGTGTATTTGTAGACCTCCCTCGCCCATCATGCGAATGTGGGCTGTTAGGGATTTTAATAGCTTGGGTCAAACTGTTACTGACTGCGGGGTTCCTGTACCCGTCTTTTACTTTCCTCCCAGCTACTTTTCCCTCTTCCCGGCGGCTTCACCCGGAGCAAGCACTGGATGGCAGTAACGCACACTGGTGTGGGGCCACGCATGGTGGGGACCACGCAACTGGTTGAGGCCACGTACTGGTGGATAAAAAGCCGTGGGACCTCGGCCTGGACGGCCTGATCCGTCTGGCGACCTCCCAGCAACATCGCACCGTCCCCAGATGGACGGCCGGCTTCACACTGTTTGTGGTTGTCACATGGGTGTTGGCCTTGAAACAACTTTCTTCAAGGAACCGACCCGGTTTGGACGGCACCTAGTGGACAGGGGTGTTCACACAGTGGACTTTGGAAGAAGAGGCAGGAGAGTGTGAGGGGCTATGAATTCAGGGAAGGATGGGTGCTGGAATTATTTATTTGTGATTATGATTGTGTTGTCGTGTATGAGTTGTTGCTTGTGATGGTGCATGTTGTGCGTGTGGAATGTTGGTGGCGATTGTGCATGGTGCGTGCGTTGAAATATTTATTTGTGTGTACTGCGTGTGTTGATGTGAATAAATAGGGTGTTGTCTGTAATCGTTCTTGTGTGGTCTCTGCGAGGCGTGTGAGGTCCAGTCATCCATTCACTCCACTTAGACGATCTGTCAGGGAGACTACATGGGTCGGTCGTGACATTTGTGGGGGCTCGTCCGGGATGTGATGGGATCTGATGTCTCTCTCGTTTCGCGGAGTACCTTGTTCAGTTCTGTCTGTCTTGTATGTGTTTGTCACAGTTTGTGTGTTTGTTTGTGGGGGTTGGCTGGTGACTCTAGCGTGAAGAGTAGGTCTGGGGCCTGAAGGAACATCCGGTTGTGACCAGGGAGTCGAGGTTGAAGACAGGGGGAGTCGACCGCGACCACGACCTCCTTCCGCCGGGTGCTCACGCGGATTCGGGCGTATGTCTTTCCTTTCTGTTTGGCGCTCAGTCTTCCCATTCTGTTTAGTAGTTAGCCCCAGTTTTTTTTTTCGGGTGTTTATAGAGTATAGGGGGGGTGTATCGAGACGTTAGTGTACTTTTTCCTCTCTAGGATTCCGTCTGCCAGTTTGTTTGTTTGTTTTTTCCGGCCAGACACCGCACTGTTGCTCGTGTGTGGAGCGCGGAGTTGCCAGAGTGGGGGCCATGCGGGACTAGTTTTTTTTTTTTTTTTTTTTTTTTTTTTTTTTTTTCGAGTTGAGCTCCCAACCGCACTGTTGCTCGTGCTGTGGAGCGCCGGGTGTTATGTTGCAAGAGTGGGAGCAGCGAGAACTTGTCCCAACACACTCACACACACACATAACACACATAACACAACCCTAAATTATCTGTTTTTCAAGTGGAATTGTCTTTTCCCTGTATGTGAGAACCGTAGGATGTTTGTCATTTGGCGGACGTCCGGTGCTGGTGGTTATGGCGCTCGTGCGATCGATCGAAAGAAAGGTTTCAGAAATGTAGTCCCTAACTATTAGTACCAGTCACCTTCGACTACAGTGATTTCCATTATTCCGATGCTGTTGCGATAGTCCAGTGAGTACTTGCACTACTTCTTCTCCTAGGGCGATTCTTTCTGCTGAGACCCCGATGGCGCTCGGAAGCGGTCAGAGTATAGGAAGCAACTGTCGGCCTTCGTTGAGTCACAGAAAACCGAAGCCTCTCTTCTCCATCCAGCTTCCCTCGTTATGGCAGTATGCCCCGGGAAAGACTTTCCTCATGGGAAGGTCGGGACCAAGGGACGGGTCAGACGGGTCATCTCCCGTGTCGGGCGTGGTGAGCCCCGCCAGGACATCACCTCGTCCTGATGTTTTGGCGCGGACAGCGACGGGGGATGAGGCCCTCCGTAGGGATGAGCGATGTCAGGCAGGGAAGCCCTAAGTTAGGAAGAGGCCTCTAGGCAGGGAAGCTTCTGCTCGTAGGGAAGAGCGCAGAGAGGAGGCTGTCAGGCAGGATGACCTCAGTAGGGAAGAGCTTAGACAGGCAGGAAGCTCTGCTAGGAAGAGCGGCAGAGAGTAGGCGGTCAGGAAGGAAGCCCTCCCGTTAGAGAAGAGCTAGACAGGCACGGAAGCTCTGGCTAGGGAAGAGCGCAGAGAGGCGGCTGCTCAGCGGTTAGGGATGAGGCTGCCAGACGGAAGCCTGGCGGGACGAGTTGATCAAGCGTAGAGAGGAGGCTGCCAGACAGGAGGCTCTCGCAGAAGAGATGGAACATTCTTTCGCGGGCTCGCATTCTGTAAATAGGGGGTTAATCACCAGGCAGTGATTAGAGTTAGAGGCCCACAAGTTAAACGCTTCAGACGTCGACCAGTGGAGGACTTAGATATGTTCTGAGCCATTTGACAGGTAGCTAGTTATACCCAATCTGTTGAGGAACAAAAAGGCCATGCACTTTTTTTGGATTGTCGGGTACTGCCAAGAAGGAGTGTGGTCACTCTAATGAAGGCCTGCGATCTTAGCAGACATTGCAGTTGGCATCTGCGTAAGCGTTTTCCACCTTACTCAAAACGTACAGGAGGAAGTTTAGAGTACCATGAAAAAGCACATCGATGAGCCTTAGTTGCTGTTTGGAGATTGGCTGCGGCAAAACGCTAGGGTACTGCGTCAGTTGGCGAAGCTGGACCTGGAGGGAGGATCTGGATTCTATCGAACAGCTTACCAACACTGTGTCCACCAGAGTTGAGGATTCGTATAGGCGAGACATCACTCAGGCTTACCGCGGCGCGACTTCATACGCTGAGGGTGTTTGCGAAGCTGCAGGAGCTTATGGGCACCGCCGATACCGGACAGGAAGACCCCCAACCGTATTTGAGTGGCACTAAGGCGCCGACGATGTAGCGGGTCGAACAAGGCAGGCAGTTCTTCGGGACCTCAGCACCACGACTGTGTTTTCTTTGTGTCGTCCTGGCTAATTGGCAAGATGGTCTAAAGCTGCCGGTAGTCATGTGGGCTAGTCCTTTCCATCGTCCTCGTGCTGGCTAACGTGGGATCCATCCCAGCTTCTGGTAGGTAAGTGTGCCCGGTGTTTCCTTTCTGTGGTTGGTTCTTCCTGGTTGACCCCATCAGGGATTCGGGCAGATCAACATCTTTGTGGATAAGGATTTGGTTTCCCTAAGGCCGGCGGGGCGCTAGTTTATGATGTGTGCGGGTTGGATGCGGGTTTTTACCTCCACCCGTCCTTCCAGTAATCTTTTCTATTTCCACCTCCCTATTCTGTGGCGAAGTATGGGCCATGCGTGGAGTGACCTCTGTATTCCCTTATCATAGGGAATACTATCACCTTTTGCGGACGGACGCAGTCGGTCGTGTCTACGGATCTGCCCCCGTACAGGAGTGTGTGGGGAGTTACCCATCACGCATGCCATAAGCTAAGATGCTAGGAACAGAGAATTGCGTTCCCGTCTTCAGCCGATTCTTGCCGTCGGTTTTGGGCCAGGGGGCTGATCCGGCATACCATGATCCGTCTTCAGGCTAGGGACTTGGATGTCCAACGCCTGCGACAAACTGGTGGGTGTCCCGCTCAGTCTGCCCGACACGCCATGGTGAGTTTTCAAGCTCAAAAGGGGGATCCCTCTTTAGGGTTTTCACTCAGACAGATCGTGTCGGGGCAAGCAATTAGTCGTTCCCCAAAAGCTTGAGAGAATTGTTCTCGGGCAGGCCCATGATTTCAACCCATGGCAGGGTCTATGGGCTCCAAGCGGACTCCTCGTACTGCGAGTTAGACAGGACTTTCTTCTGGCCAGGGAGTACTCACACGTTAGACAGTTACAGCCGCAAGTTGCACGACCTTGTCTGCCAAACGGGACACCGCCGTAAGGGTCGCTGAAGCGTGTTCCCCTAGGGTCAGTGCCACTGGTGGGGGAGCCAATCAGCAGGTCGGGGTCGACCAGGTGAGGGACCATTAAGCACCTCCGATCGCCGGTCCACCGCTACATTTGGCTAGTGGTGGATTACGCGACTCGATGCCCAGACGCGTCCCGCTTAGGGACTATCCATGCCCCTTCTATTGTGAAGCTCTCCGGAAGATTTGGACGCGCACTGGGTGCCCAGGGAAGACGCACATGGCCGGAAGTTTGTACTGGAGAGCGATCATCATCCTCTCCAGTGCCTGGACCCAGATCCGGCAGTCATCGTCGACTCTTGGGTTAGGCAGTGGATGTGTGATTCAGGTTTCACTTTTCGCTCGTATCAAGGGTTCCAGCAAACGGGATGCTGACTTCTCTCGCCGAGCTCCGTTTGTCAGCTCATTGGAGAAGTCAGTCAGAGGAACACTTCCCTCAGCCAGGGTTAAGTCCCCTTTATTGGTCTGTGTAGTGACAGTTGTGGTTAGCGATCATCACCTGTCTCGGATTGCGTCTTTCATTGTCTGAAGGTTTGCTTAGTTGTTGTTAAATGTAGTATTATGTTATTCTCCCCTGTGTAAATTGAGCGCTGGAAGGTGTATTGTTTGATCGTACCTCTGTCGATTCTCAGGGGTTGGGTTGTTGGTCCCATTGTTGGAATTTGCACATGCGACACGTTCAAGGAAGAACTGTATCTCAGAGAAACAGATGCTGTTAGGTGGGGGGTTTGTCACGGGTTTGTTAGAGGCCAACGGCGATAGGCTCCTTCTAGGGTAGTAGAAGAGTTCCATTTGGTTGTTGTCGTCTGTTGTTGTCGTATATCGGTCCTTAATGTGGCTTGTGGGTGTGGTTGTCACCTTTGGGTGTTCAGCTCAGGTTAGGTATACTTTCTCTCTCTGCTCTCTCTAATTCACTGCCCGGCAATTCATCCTGGCAGGTTCTCGGAGTGGCTGGTATCTTTTTTCTTCCTGTCCTGGCTAGGGTCTCTATCGGCCTCCACCTGTCTTTTCAGCTGCCGCACGTGCAAGGTTCTCTTAGGCTTGTGGTATTCTCACGTGACGTAGCGTGGACATGTTGGCCGCATCGCTGAGGCAGGCTTTCTCTTTCTCCTCGAGCGGAAGATGTTCTGGGAGCGCCTGCTCCGGTCTGGTTTCACCTAATGTCGAAAGTACAGTGTCTACTTTCATTTACCTACCGTCGGCATATGTAGGAGGGGAGACATCACTTCATCTTTTTCCGCATCTGCGTCTGCTGTCCTCTAGACTGGACGAGGGCAGAGGAGAGTCGTTTGACCCGGTCTCTTTTCGCGGTCACCCAAGGGTTGCTGGTAAGCATCAGTTACGTGAGTTTATTTGTTGTTGTGTTTTTTTTTTTATGCTAGCGGCTAATTCTTCTCTTTTGCGCAATTTGTTTTTGGTGTTCAAAAATTATAATAAGAATATCGTTTGAGGACACATTTTTCTGGTTTATTCGATCTTTACCTGGCCATAAGGGGGTTAGAGGGGCCCAAAGTTAAAGTTCCCGAGTTCAACCCGTGAGGACATGATATTTTCTTAAGCATTTTGACAAGGTGCTTTATCCCAATTGTCTGGGAACAAAAGGCCATGCCCCTTTTTTCTGGATTGCGGGTACTGAAAGAGAGTGTGGGGTCACTCTAAAATAAAGGCGCGTTTAGCAGACATCATTTGGGCTCTGGTAATTTTTTCCACCTTACTCCAAAACGAAAGGGGGGGGTTTTGGGTCCTGAAAAAGCAAAACGATGGGACCTTTGTGCATTTTGGAGATAGCCCCAAAAAACCCCTGGGGTACGGGGCGTCAGGGGGCTAAGCTGGAGTGGGGGATCTGATTCTCATCGAAACTTACCAACACTGTGTCCCCAGAGTTGGGGGATTGTAGGCGGACGGGCACCGGGATTTCGCGGCTGCGATTCATCCCGTGGGGTTTTTGCCGAAGCCCCCGGCTTGGGGGACGCCCGAACGGACAGGAAGACCCCACGGTTTTGGGGCAAAAAGGCGCGACGACTGCTAGGGGGTCAACAAGGCAGGCGTTCAGGGGACCTCAGCCCCCCCGACTGGTTTTTTTTGTGGTCGTCCTGGCTACATTAGGAAAGATTTTTAAAAGCTCCGGGTTTAGTCAGGGGGTAGTTTTTCCCTCTCCTCGTGCTGGCTAACGTGGGACCCACCCAGTTTTGGGTTACAGGGGCCCGGGGTGTTCCTTTTGTTGTTGGTTTTTCCCTTTGGTTGACCCATCAGGGATTGGGGGAGCATAAAACGATCTTTGTGGATAAGGATTTGGTTTTCCCAAAGGGCCCCGGGGCGTATTTATGGTGTGGGGTTGGAGGCGGGTTTTACCTCCACCGCCTTCCGATTTTCTTTTCCCCCCCTACTTCTGTGGGAAGTAGGGGCCATCGCATGGATGCCCTTGTATTTCCCTTCTCATAGGAAAACTATCACCTTTGCGGGCGGGGCAGTCGGGCCGTGTTAGGATCTGCCCCTACAGGGTGTTGGGGTTACCACACGCGCCCCAAAACTAAGAAGCAGGAACAGGAATTGCGCCCGTTTTTCAGCCATTCTGACGAGGTTCTGGGCCCGGGGTGACCCGTTTGATCCCTCTTCAGGGTGGGACTTGGATGTCCAACGCCTGCGACAATGGTGGGGCTCCCCCTCGTTGCCCGACACGCCAGGTGAGTTCAAGCTCCACAAGGGATCCTCTTTTTTGGGTTTTATCAGACGATCGTTGGCCCAAGCAAATTTGCGTTCCCAAAACTTGAGAGAATCTGTTCTCCGGGAGGCCCCTGATTCACCCATGGCAGGTCATATGGGCTCAAAGCGGACTCTCGAGCGAGTTAGACAGGATTTCTTCTGGCCAGGGATGAACTCACACGTTAGACAGTACTGCCGCAGTTGCGATGTCTGCCAACGGACAACGCCTAAGGGTCGCTTGAAGCGTGTTCCCCTAGGGTCAGTGCCACTGGTGGGGGAGCCAATCAGCAAGGTCGGGGTCGACCTGGTGGGACCCATTAAGCCACCATCCGATCGCGGTCACCGCTACATTTTGGTAGTGGTGGATTACGCGACTCGATGCCCAGAGGCTGTCCCGCTTAGGACTATCCATGCCCCTACTATTGCTGAAGCTCTCCGGCAGATTTGGACGCGCACTGGCGTGCCCAGGAAGAAGCACGGCCGGAAGTTTGTACTGGAGAGCGATCATCATCCTCTCCAGTGCCTGGACCAGATCCGGCCAGTCAGTCGTCGACTCTTGGTTAGGCAGTGGAACTGCAGATTCAGGCTTTCACTTTTCGCCATATCAAGGGTTCCAGCAATACGGATGCTGACTTCTCAGCCGAGCTCCGTAGTCAGCACATTGGAGAAGTCAGTCAGAGGAACACTTCCCCTCAGCCAGGGTTATGTCCCCTTTTTGGTCTGTGTAGTGACAGTTGTCGGTAGCGAATCATCACCTGTCTCGGATTGCTACTTTCATTGTCTGAAGGTTTGCTTAGTTGTTTGATAAATGTAGTATTATGTATCTCCCTGTGTAATTTTATCGTGGAACGGTTGTATTGGATTTATCGTACTCTGTCGATCACAGAGGGTTGGGTTCGGTCCCATTGTTGTGAATTTGCACATGCGTCAAGGTTCAAAGGAGCACTGTATCTCAGAGAAACAGATGCTTTTAGGAGGGGGTTTGTCACGGGTTTGTTACGAGGCCTACGACGATTGGCCCATCTAGGGTAGTAGAATTGTTCATTTGGTTGTTGTCGTCGTTGTTGTCGTATATCTGTCCCTTAATGTGGCTTGTGGTGTGGTTGCACCTTTGGTGTAGTTCAGCTCAGGTTAGGTTTACTTTCTCTCTCTCTCTCTCTAATTCCACTGCCCGTGCAATTCATCCTGCAGGTTCACGGGTGGCTGGTATCTTTTTCTTGTACTGGCTGTCTCTATCGGCCTCTCACCTGTCTTTTCACCTGCCGCACGTGCAAGGTTCCTCTTAGGCTTGAGGTATTCTCACCGTGACGTAGCGTGGCATGTTGGCCGCCATCGCTGAGGCAGGCTTTCTCTTCACTCGAGCGGAAGATGTCTCTGGGAGCGCCTGCTCCGGTCCTGGTTCTTCACCTTATCGTCGAAAGTACAGTCGCTACTTTCATTTCCTACAGTCGGCATGTAGGAGGGAGACATCACTTCATCTTTTTCCGCATCTGCGCTGCTGTCCTCTCGACTGGACAGAGGGCAGAGAGAGTCGTTTGACCCGCCTCTTTCGGGTCACCCACGGGTAGCTGGTAAGCATCAGTTTCGTGGTTTATTGTTGTTGTGTTTTTTTTTTATGCTAGCCGGCTAATTCTTCTCTTTTGCGCAATTTGTTTTTGGTTTTCAAAATTATAAAAGAATATCGTTTGAGACCACTTTTTCTGGTTAATTCGATCTTTAACCTGGCCATTCTAAATTATATCCAAAATTCTTTCTCTTTTGTTTATGCATCTGGTGATGCGGTAGTCGGTGGGGATGGGAGAGAACCTGGTGATTCAGGGTTGGTACTTGCTTGGTCTCGCTCGTCCGCCCCTGTCACATTCGCCTGACTCTTATTCTTCGGCCACCGTCTGTTTGTGTGTGCAAGGAGAACGAGTTTTATGTTCGCGAGCGTGCGTACGCATGATTAGTCGTTTGGATGCGTGGTGGGAAATTTGTGTTATTTTGAAATGTTGCCATAAAATGTGGGGATAATTGTGCCATTGAATTATTATTATTTGCAAATGTGGTGGCAGATGTAAAGCCATGTTGCTTTATTAGTTCAATTCCTAAGAAAGGAAAATGTTAAACGTGAGTGAGAGAAGGATGAAGATAATTCATATTTGTTTTATAACCTGTTAATTTAATGCAGTCTCTTACCTGCTTCGTATGAGAAGACTTAACGAACATTCCTGATTTGGTTGGTTTGCTGTGTTATGCTCAGGCCTGTGTTGAGCTGGTGTTGTTGGTGTATTTAGTAGACCTCCCCTCGCCCATCATGCGAGTGGCTGTTAGGATTTAATAGCATGGGTCAAACTGTACTGACTGCGGGGTTCCAGTACCCGTCTTTCTACTTTCCTCCCAGCTACCTTTTCCCTCTTCCCGGAGGCTTCACCCGGAGCACGCACTGGTTGGTAACGCACACTGGTTGGGGCCACGCACTGGTGGGGACCACGCACTGGTTGAGGCCACGTACTGGTGGAAAAGCCGTGGACTCGGCTGGACGGTCCTGATCCCCGTCTGGGACCTCCAGCAACAACGCCCCGTCCCCCGAGACGCGCTCTCCACCCTCTGTTTGTGCGTGTCAAGGGTGTTGGCCTTGAACAACTCTCTTCAAGAACCGACCCGGTTTGGGGCACCTAGTGCGACAGGGTGTTCCCAGTGGACTTTGGAGAGGCAGGAGTGTGAGGGCACTGCATATCAGGGAAAGGGATGGGTGCTGGAATTATTTATTTGTGATTATGATTGTGTATGTCGTGTATTGAGATGCTTGATTGTGATTGTGCATGTTGTGCGTGTTGGAATGCTTGATTGTGATTGTGCATGGTGCGTGCGTTGAAATATTTATTTGTGACTGCGTGTGTTGATGTGAATAAATAGGGTGTTGTATCGTAATCGTTCTTGTGTGGTCTCTTGCGAGGCGTGTGAGGTCAGTCACTCCCTTCACTCCCACTTAGACCGATCCTGTCAGGGCAGACCTCCAGGGGTCGGTCGTGACACCTACATTTAACATTATTTCTACTTTCTTGAAATATATCAGGCTGACCTATCCAGTATTACCATTATGCATCAATTTAACAGTAAAACACACATACACCAGCACTGTGTAGCTGAGGGGACTAAGAGGGTACACTTTAATGTAACTGAAAACAAGAGAAAGGGCTGTTTATTGAGGAAGGAGAGATGGATCTGTTTTATATCCTTTCTTTTGTTAAAATTATTTTCCTATACAAAATTGAAAATCTTGAGATTTTCTTTATTTCTTCATTTCTTTTTCTGTTTTTGAATTGTTGTTGCAGTTAAGGTAAACTAGAAATTCATGTATGTATTCCATAAAGTTTCTGCTTTGTTTTGCTTTGTTTTTTTTTGACATAATCTACATCAGAATGTATCCACTGATGGATGAGCATCATAAGTTTTGTATCAAACTGGTCTGAACTGGTCTTAACAAGACACTAGCTTGAATCGTACATCAAGACATCGGCATCAAACTGGTCTGAATTGGTCTTAACAAGACACTAGCTTGAATCGTACATCAATACATCAGCATCAAACTGGTCTGAATTGGTCTTAACAAGACACTAGCTTGAATCGTACATCAAGGACATCAGCATCAAACTGGTCTGAACTGGTCTTAACAGACACTAGCTTGAATCGTACATCAATACATCAGGCATCAAACTGGTCTGAACTGGTTTTAACAAGACACTAGCTTGAATCATACATCAAGACATCAGCATCAAACTGGTCTGAACTGGTCTTAACAAGACACTAGCTTGAATCGTACATCAAGACATCAGCATCAAACTGGTCTGAATTGGTCTTAACAAGACACTAGCTTGAATCGTACATCAATACATCAGCATCAAACTGGTCTGAACTGGTCTTAACAAGACACTAGCTTGAACTGCACAACAATAAAACAAACTATCCACAAAGACTGCTTCAGACACTCTTCTTAACAAGACTGCTTTGAATTTTACACCAATGAACCAAACTATCAACAAAGACTGACTGCTTTAGACACTCTTCTCAACAAGACTCTGCTTTGAATTCTACACCAATAAACAGTCAACGAAGATTGGTCTGACACTCTTCTTAACAAGACACCGACCTGAACTGTCTATCAATAAACCAAAACTGTTAATAAAGGCTGGTTTGACACTCCTATTCACAAGATACTGGCTGGAATTGAACACCAAGTTACCACATTCTAAATAAAGATAGAAAAGTCTTACCTGATGGTAGTGGATCTCACAGTAGGCCAGGCCTTTCTTCTCGTAGTGTCGGGTTCCCAGGAAAGGCTTCTCACACTTGGCACACACAAAGTGCTGAAACACAAACCAGGATGCTGCCTCACAATGGGCACACACACAAGCACTGAAACACAAACTAGGATGTTGCCTCATAATGGACACACACAAAGAGTGGAAACAAATGCCAGGATGTTACCTCACAATAACATACACAAAGCACTGAAACAAACTAGAACGTTGCCTCATAACAGACACACACAAAGCGCTGAAACACAAACCAGGATGTTGCATCACAAAGAGCACACACAAAGCACTGAAACACAAACTAGAATGTTGCCTCATAACAGACACACATAAAGCACTGAAACACAAACTGGAATGTTGCATCGCAAAGGGCACACACAAAGCACTGAAACACAAACTGGAACGTTGCCTCACAACAGACACACATAAAGCACTGAAACACAAACTAGAATGTTGCCTCACAACAGACACACAAAGCACTGAAACACAAACCAGGATGTTGCATCGCAAAGGCACACACAAAGCACTGAAACACAAACTGGAATGTTGCCTGACAACAGACACACATAAAGCACTGAAACACAAACCAGGATGTTGCATCACAAAGGGCACACACAAAGCACTGAAACACAAACTAGAATGTTGCCTCACAACTGACACACATAAAGCACTGAAACACAAACCAGGATGTTGCATCGCAAAGGGCACACACAAAGCACTGAACACAAACTGGAATGTTGCCTGACAACAGACACACAAAGCACTGAAACACAAACTGGAATGTTGCCTGACAACAGACACACAAAGCACTGAAACACAAACTGGAATGTTGCCTGACAACAGACACAAAGCACTGAAACACAAACCAGGATGTTGCATCGCAAAGGGCACACACAAAGCACTGAAACACAAACTGGAATGTTGCCTCACAACAGACACACATAAAGCACTGAAACACAAACCAGGATACTGCATCGCAAAGGGCACACACAAAGCACTGAAACACAAACTAGAATGTTGCCTCACAACTGACACACATAAAGCACTGAAACACAAACCAGGATTTTGCATCGCAAAGGGCACACACAAAGCACTGAAACACAAACTGGAATGTTGCCTCACAACAGACACACATAAAGCACTGAAACACAAACCAGGATGTTGCATTGCAAAGTGCACACACAAAGCACTGAAACACAAACTAGAATGTTGCCTCACAACAGACACACATAAAGCACTGAAACACAAACCAGGATGTTGCATCGCAAAGGGCACACACAAAGCACTGAAACACAAACCAGGATGTTTGCATCGCAAAGGGCACACACAAAGCACTGAAACACAAACTGGAATGTTGCCTCACAACAGACACACATAAAGCACTGAAAACAAACCAGGATGTTGCATCGCAAAGGGCACACACAAAGCACTGAAACACAAACTAGAATGTTGCCTGACAACAGACACACACAAAAGCGCTGAAACATACACCAGGCATAAATTTAAATTTTGTGCTCTTTTATTCCGTACTTGGTTTCATAGGGAACGTTATGTTTTATAGTTAAAATGTTCATACAAGTCCGTTTCCAATTTTCACACCCCTATGAATTATCTCCCTTTGCTCTCTCTCTCTCTCTCTCTCTCTCTACTTCAAACATCTTACTTGGTAGTAAATCTTTTATTCCTGATTTGTATTTAACTCTGCAGGTTGCTTTTACAGTTTCAATTCAAGTAATTATACATTTTGCAATATAATTCATAGCTGCCAACCTCCCAGAGTCAAAAAGAGTAACACCTCACGGGGGGTGGGTTCAGGAGGGGGGCTGGCCCCCCTCCTGATCAGCGGGGTCAGGGGGCGCAGCCCCTGAAGCTGAAGCCTTTTTTACACTCTGACAGGCATATTTTTCATCTCCTGATAGGAAAACTAATCAAAAGCAAGCCTATTATTAAACCATATCAAAGCATGCATATTAGTATGTTGCATACAATGCAATATTTTGTGTAAAAAAGCCTCTTATGTAGGTAGCCACCATATTTTTTTTCTATAGATTAATATACAAAACACACAAAATAAGACTTACCCAAACAGCTTTTTTATCTTCCATATTGATGTAGGATGAACATAAAAGATGCTCTGCCCTCCCAATCAACAGCACTCACAGTCCTGGGCTTTCCATCAGCTACACCCACATTCTTCAGTTCAAGTTCCATCAACTTCACCCTACTGCCTTTATGATCTCACAACTACACCCCATAGGACTTAGGATCCATCAACTATACCCCACAGTCATGTTTCATCAACTATACCCCACAGTCATCTTTCATCAACTACACCCCACAGTCATGTTTTATTAACAACACAACACAGTTATGTTTCATCAACTGTACCCCACAATCTTGCTCAAACAACTTCATCCCCAGTCCTCCGGCTCCATTTAATTACCATCACCCCCACCCCAGTTCTAAGGCTCCATCAAGCTACTTCCCACTCCCAGTCGTCATGATCCAACCACTACTCCCACAACCCTGAGTTGACAGCCTGTGTTCAATCTAGGGTTTTTTTCCCACTATTTGTGCAGTCGAGGATTGGCCTTCTTTCGAAACTCCTGCTGAACTTTCTTTTCCGAAAAA
>JAFLJL010019394.1:29879-45774 GCA_018398815.1 Conus ventricosus
GAAGCAGAAGGTTAATGTGACCAACGTGACGTATTTGAAGTGATCCAAATGAAGTTATCGTGATCCACGTGAACACAAGGCCACTGAACAGTAACTGCCTTTTAAACACTGTGTCCATGTGTAGTATCATTCTGGACAGAATAATGAACAGTAGCAGCACCCATAGATTTGATCATCCTTGAATCAGCTAGAGGGAAGCAACTCCGTATTAACATGGAACAGCACCACATCCGCTTGGATGCCCAGCTGAGACAGCTCATCTAAAGCAAGGATTTGGTACAATCAAATTACTTACATCAACAACGAGGGGTTTAGTATGAAATGAATAATTGATGACAGTGATGTGGATTTGGTATGAATCAACACAGGAGTTGGTGGAATGAAAAGCTGATTTATGTTAATGGCAAGGGATTGCATGAAATGACTGGTGTCAGGGAAACATTAGGTGTACATGATATGAATGACTGGTGTCAGCGGGAACATTAGGTGTATATGGCATGAAATGACTGGTGGTCCAGGGCGAAACATTCGGTGTACATGATATGAAATGACTGGTGTCAGCGGGGAACATTAGATGTACATGGCATGAATGACTGGTGTCAGGGAAACATTAGGTGTAACATGGCATGAAATGACTGGTGTCAGGGGGAACATTAGGTGTACATGGCATGAAATGACTGGTGTCAGCGGGGAACATTAGGTGTACATGATATGAAATGACTGGTGTCAGCGGGGAACATTAGGTGTACATGCATGAAATGACTGGTGTCAGCGGGGAACATTAGTTGTACATGGCATGAAATGACTGGTGTCAGAGGGAACATTAGGTGTACATGGCATGAAATGACTGGTGTCAGGGGGGACGTTAAATGTACATGGCATGAAATGACTGGTGTCAGTGGGGAACATTAGGTGTACATGGCATGAAAGACTGGGTCAGGGGAAACATTAGGTGTACATTGCATGAAATGACTTGTGTCAGGGGGAACATTAGGTGTACATGGCATGAAATGACTGGTGTCATGGGGGACGTTAGTTGTCCTTGGCATGAAATGACTGGTGTCAGGGGGGGACGTTAGGTGTACATGGCATGAAATGACTGGTGTCAGGGGGAGACATTAGGTGTACATGATATGAAATGACTGGTGTCAGCGGGGAACATTAGATGTAACATGGCAATGAAATGACTGGTGTCAGGGAAACATTAGATGTACAATGCATGAAATGACTGGTGTCAGGGGGAACATTAGGTGTACATGGCATGAAATGACTGGTGTCAGCGGGAACATTAGGTGTACATGATATGAAATGACTGGTGTCAGCGGGAACATTAGGTGTACATGGCATGAAATGACTGGTGTCAGCGGGGAACATTAGTTGTACATGGCATGAAATGACTGGTGTCAGAGGAACATTAGGTGTACATGGCATGAAATGACTGGTGTCAGGGGGGGACGTTAAATGTACATGGCATGAATGACTGGTGTCGGTGGGGAACATTAGTTGTACATGGCATGAAATGACTGGTGTCAGGGGAAACATTAGGTGTACATGCATGAAATGGACTGGTGTCAGGGGGGAACATTAGGTGTACATGGCATGAAATGACTGGTGTCATGGGGGGACGTTAGGTGTCCTTGGCATGAAATGACTGATGTCAGGGGGAACATTAGGTGTACATGGCATGAAATGACTGGTGTCAGGGGGGACGTTAGGTGTACATGGCATGAAATGACTTGTGTCAGCGGGGAACATTAGGTGTACATGGCATGAAATGACTGGTGTCAGGGGAACATTAGGTGTACATGGCATGAAATGACTGGTGTAGGGGGAACATTAGGTGTACATTGCATGAAATGACTGGTGTCAGGGGGGAACATTAGGTGTCCTTGGCATGAAATGACTGGTGTCAGGGGGGGGGGGGGGTGACGTTAGGTGTACATGGCATGAAATGACTGGTGTCGGGGGGACATTAGGTGTACAATGAAATGGCTGGTGTCAGCGGGGAACATTAGGTGTACATGGCATGAAGTGACTGGTGTCAGGGGTGAACATTAGGTGTGCTAGCATGAAATGACTGGTGTCAGGGGGGAACATTAGGTGTACATGGCATGAAATGACTGGTGTCAGCGGGGAACATTAACGTGTGCATGGCATGAAATGACTGGTGTCAGGGGGGCATTAGGTGTACATGGCATGAAATGACTGGTGTCAGGGGGACATTAGGTGTGCATGGCATGAAATGACTGGTGTCAGGGGGGACATTAGGTGTGCATGCATGAAATGACTGGTGTCAGGGGGGAACATTAGTTGTACATGGCATGAAATGACTGGTGTCAGGGGGGAACATTAGTTGTACTGGCATGAAATGACTGGTGTCAGCGGGGAACATTAGGTGTACATGGCATGAATGACTGGTGTCAGGGGGGACGTTCAGGTACATGGCATGAAATGACTGGTGTCAGGGGGGGACATTAGGTGTACATGGTATGAAATGACTGGTGTCAGGGGGGAACATTAGGTGTACATGACATGAAATGAGTTCTGACTGAAATGACTGGTGTCAGGTGAGGGGGGTGGGGTAGGGGGACGTTAGGTGTAGGTGTCATGAAATGAGTTCTGACTGAAGTGATAGGTGTCAGGTGAGGGGTGGTGGGGGTGGGGGGGGGGGGACGTTAGTGTAGGATGCATGAAATGAGTTCTGACTGAAGTGACTGGTGTCAGGTGATGGGGGGGGGGGGGGGGGGGGGGGGGGACGTTGGTTGTAGGTGTCATGAATGAGTTCTGACTGAAATGCTTGTGTCAGGTGAGGGGTGGGGGGTGGGGGGGACGTTGGTTGTAGTGTCATGAAATGAGTTCTGACTGAAGTGACTGGTGTCAGGTGAGTGGGGGTGGGGGGGACGTTAGGGGTAGGTGTCATGAATTGAGTTCTGACTCAAATGACTGGTGTCAGGGGAGGGGTTGGGGTGGGGGGGGGGGGGGACGTTAGGTGTAGGTGTCATGAAATGAGTTCTGACTGAAATGACTGGTGTCAGGGGAGGGGTTGGGGTGGGAGGGACGTTAGGGGTAGGTGTCATGAATGAGTTCTGACTGAAGTGACTGTGCAGTGAAGAGGGGTGACGTTAGGTGTAGGTGTCATGAAATGAGTATGACTGAAGTAATGGTGTCAGGTGAGGGGGGGGGGAGTTAGGTGTAGGTGTCATGAAATGAGTACTGACTGAAGTGACTGGTGTCAGGTGAGGGGTGGGGGGAGGGGGGGGTGGGGGGGCGTTGGTTGTAGGTGTCAGAAATGAGTTCTGACTGAAATGACTGGTGTCAGGGAGGGGTTGGGGGGGGGTGGGGGGGACGTTGGTGTAGGTGTCATGAAATGAGTTCTGACTGAAGTGACTGGTGTCAGGTGAGGGTGGGGGTGGGGGGACGTTAGGTGTAGGTGTCATGAAATGAGTTCTGACTGAAATGACTGGTGTCAGGGGGGGAGGGGTTGGGGTGTGGGGGACATTGGTTGTAGGTGTCATGAAATGAGTTCTGACTGAAGTGACTGTGTCAGGTGAGGGGGGTGGGGTGGGGGGGGACGTTAGGTGTAGGTGTCATGAAATGAGTTCTGACTGAATGACTGGTGTCAGGGGAGGGGTTGGGGTGGGGGGACGTTGGTTGTAGGTGTCATGAAATGAGTTCTGACTGAAGTGACTGGTGTCAGGTGAAGGGGGGGGGGGACGTTAGGTGTAGGTGTCATGAAATGAGTACTGACTGAAGTAACTGGTGTCAGTGAGGGGGGGGGGGGGGGGGGGGACGTTAGGTGTAGGTGTCATGAAATGAGTTCTGACTGAAGTAACTGGTGTCAGTGGAGGGGGTGGGGGTGGGGACGTTAGGTGTAGGTGTCATGAAATGAGTTCTGACTGAAATGATGAGTTCTGACTGAAGTGACTGGTGTCAGGGGAGGGGGTTGGGGGGGGGACGTTAGGTGTAGGTGTCATGAAATGATTCTGACTGAAGTGACTGGTGTCAGGGAGGGGGTTGGGGGTGGGGGGGGGGGGACGTTAGGTGTAGGTGTCATGAAATGAGTACTGACTGAAGTGACTAGTGTCAGGGTGAGGGGTTGGGGTGGGGGGGACGTTGGTTGTAGGTGTCATGAAATGAGTTCTGACTGAATGACTATGCGGGACGGTCGGGGAGGGGTTGGGGTGGGGGGGACGTTGGTTGTAGGTGTCATGAAATGAGTACTGACTGAAGTGACTGGTGTCAGGGGAGGGGGTTGGGGTGGGGGGGACGTTAGGTGTAGGTGTCATGAAATGGAGTTCTGACTGAAGTGACTGGTGACAGGTGAGGGGGGGGGGGGGGGGGGTGGGGGGGACGTAGTGTAGGTGTCATGAAATGAGTTCTGACTGAAGTGACTGTGTCAGGGGAGGGGGTGGGGGGGGGGGGGGAGGGGTTGGTAGGTGTCATGAAATGAGTTCTGACTGAATGGTTCTGACTGAAGTGACTGGTGTCAGGGGAGGGGGTTGGGGGGGGGGACGTTAGGTGTAGGTGTCATGAATGAGTTCTGACTGAAGTGACTGGTGTCAGGGGAGGGGTTGGGTGGGGGGGGGGGGGACGTTAGGTGTAGGTGTCATGAAATGAGTACTGACGAAGTGACTAGTGTCAGGGGAGGGGGTTGGGGGGGGGGGGGAACGTTGGTTGTAGGTGTCATGAAATGAGTTCTGACTGAAGTGTCAGGTGAGGGGTGGGTGGGGGGGGGGGGGGACGTTAGGTGTAGGTGTCATGAAATGAGTTCTGACTGAAGTGACTGAGTGACGGTGAGGGTGGGGGTGGGGGGGACGTTAGGTGTAGGTCATGAAATGAGTTCTGACTGAAATGACTGTGACAGGTGAGGGGGGGTGGGGGGGGGACGTTAGGTTGTAGGTCATGAAATGAGTACTGACTGAAGTGACTGGGTGTCAGGGGAAGGGGGGGGGGGGATGTTGGTTGTAGGTGTCATGAAATGAGTTCTGACTGAAGTGACTGGTGTCAGGTGAGGGTTGGGGTGGGGATGGGGGGGACGTTAGGTGTAGGTGTCATGAAATGAGTTCTGACTGAAGTGACTGTGTCAGGTGAGGGGGATGGTGGGGTGGGGGGACGTTAGGTGTAGGTGTCATGAAATGAGTTCTGACTGAAGTGACTGGTGTCAGGTGAGGGGGGGTGGGGTGGGGGACGTTAGGTGTAGGTGTCATGAAATGAGTACTGACTGAAGTAACTGGTGTCAGGTGAGGGTGGTGGGGTGGGGGGGGGGGGGGGGGACGTTAGGCGTAGGTGTCATGAAATGAGTACTGACTGAAGTGACTGGTGTCAGGTGAGGGTGGGGGGTGGGGGGGACGTTAGGTGTAGGTGTCTGAAATGAGTTCTGACTGAAGTGACTGGTGTCAGGGATTGTGTGCTGCAGTGCCCTGTGCCGTGAGTGCAATGCCAAAGAGAAAGCCAGAGAACGGGGAAATATGTCTGCCACAATGTGCCAGTCAGTTGTGTAATATCTGTCTGCCACAAGTGCCAGTCAGTTGTGTAATATCTGTCTGCCACAAGTGCCAGTCAGTTGTGATGTAATATGTCTGCCGCAAGTGCCAGTGAGTTGTGTACTATACGTTTGCCCACAAGTACCAGTGAGTTGTTGGTGTAATACATGTCTGCCACAAGTATCAGTTATTTGTGTAATATGTCTGCTACAAGTGCCAGTGAGGTGTGCCAATATATTTCTGCCATATGTGTTGGTGACATGTGACGTAATATATATCTACCTTGAGTGTTAGTGACTTGTGGTGTAATGAATGAATGCTAGAAGTGTCAGTGAGTTGTGGTGTAAGATATGTCTGCCACAAGTGACAGTGGTGCAGTGTGTGTGTCAGTCAGGTACAGAGCTGTAGTATAGCAGTGTATGTGTGTCAGTCAGGTACAGAGCTGTAGTATAGCAGTATGTGTGTGTCAGACAGGTATAGAGCTGTACTATAGCAGTATATGTGTGTCAGTCAGGTGTAGAGCTGTAGTATAGCAGTATGTGTGTCAGTCAGGTATAGAGCTGTACTATAGCAGTATAATGTGTGTCAGACAGGTATAGGCTGTAGTATAGCTATATTGTGTGTCAGTCAGGTATAAGAGCTGTACTATAGCAGTATATGTGTGTCAGTCAGGTGTAGAGCTGTAGTATAGCAGTATGTGTGTCACGCACGAACTGACACAGGTCGCCTCAGTGACAATTGTGGAGTGTGACCCGTCCAGTGGCGAGGTGGCAGTGACCGTGAAGTGCGTGAATCCTGCCGGGAATTTGCTTACCTGTTAACTCTTGGAGGGGGGTAGGGAGGAGAGTGTCAAGCTCGTCGGAATAGTGAGGTTTACGTGTGTAACAAACGCTCGTGAAAACTGGAGTTCTTCGATGTGTATGGGGAATTCCGTGAATGTGAGTGCTGTCTTGTGAGTTTCCGAGGTGAACTCGGAGTGTCGTGGTGTATCTGCAAGTTAGTACGAACTGAGGCGTTATCCGCGAAGGTTGGGTTGGCCTCGTGCTCATGTTTGTTTCTGCCGTTGGGGGCAGGAGTTTTGGTATGCCCTCGACCGACTTTTGAAGGTTTGGCTACCAGAGAAGACGGTCGGTGTTTCGGTGTTCAGCGACGGGTTCTGCACATACCGGGCGTTGGCTGTCTGGCAGGTCCCGGCGACTGAGGGTGTCGTCCAGTGTGTCGTCCGCGTTTTGACTGTCGATGTTTGGTGTTCAGCGACGGGTTTCTGCACGTACCGGGGCGTTGGCTGTCTGGCAGTGTCCCGGCGACTGAGGGTGTCGTCATTGTGTTCGTTCCTGTTGTCAAAGGTGAGGCGGGTAAAGTAGGGGAAAGTCGGGAGGGCTGTGTAGTTGGTTGTTTGTTAATATCATGGTTTCATCAATTTGTGTTTCAGTTCCCGGAACGGGAGGATTTCCTTTAATTTGATTTTTATTCACAAAGATTCTTTTTATGTGAATTTGGGCAAAAGAGGAGGGAGATTTAAATGTGCGGAAGTTTGAAGAGAAGAAAAGAGATAATGACTTGAACTTAAGGTCGAGGAAAAACCGTACATAGGGAATGAAGTAATGTGCATTCCGGTTCTACTCTGATAGATAGGTGGATGTGTTAAAAGCGGTTTTTGATTTTGCTAAGACAATATGTTGTACGTGGTAGTGGTCTGGTGTACAAAATACGGGTTTCCCGAGTTTGATAAAGATTGGTTATTTTCGGGTGTATGTTGGTATCGGAGGACGGAACTTTTAATTTTAAAGAGGAGACTGTCACGCGGTGCGTGCTAGGTACGGGGGGCAGACTGCTTGTGATGTGTCTGGGCGTGTGTGGGGTTTTATCGATAGGTGACGGGTGGGGGTACCTTGGATAACACGTCTTGTGGAAGTTCACTTTTGGGCGTTTGCACTTGGAACTAAACCGGGTTGGATGGGCGGAAAGGAAAATTTGGGATAGTTTATATTATAAAAGAGTTGTTTTTTTTTTTTTCAATTATTATTAAAGATTTGCAGGTGAACTATGATTGTTTAAATACAATAGTAGTATTAGTTAGATTTACTTGGTATAGGTTATTACGTTTTGAAATAGAAGAGAAAAAATAGCAATGAAATAATAATAAAGGTTTTTAAAGGGAATTTAGGAATTGTTTCAGAAGCCTACATTTGGTGTGTATATATGTATAGGGTTTGTTTTAGTCGACTTGGTGCACTAGTATTCAAAGATGTTTTCCGCAGCATTGTGGTGTTGGAAAGACAATGTATAGCAGCGCTCGGAAATCCTTGTCGAGCTTATGTAATTGGTGATTGTCATAGTGCTTGATAATTTTGATGACATTGTAGAATTGTGATTGTGCCTGCTAGGAAATTGGGATACCCGGGTTCAATTCTATTATTTGGTTTTGCTTGAATGTGTTTGAGTCTATTAAGCAGTTACCGAGTAATCGATCCTGAATTGTGACCGGTACTGTCGTCACTAACGGTCGGTTTGTTCGTTTTGTTCGTTGCAGTGAATATGATTTATAATCTTATTGAATCTTGTCTTGGAGACCTCGGGGAAATGAAGTCGTGGGCATGTAATTCAGATAGTGTAACACTTTTATGAAGGAAGGGTTATAATTATGTTGTGGCTGTTGATGGAAGTGGAAAGTCAATGAAATTGGTTTACATGTGTAATGGAACAATTCTGGTGTGAGAGAATTTTTTGGTCAAGGTGGCTGGTTGTATAAGTCATGATTTAAAATTCCAATTAGCTGTCGCACTTTGGGTTTGTGACATGTAAACACTGAGAATCATTTACTTTAGTGAAGCAACAAATAAGTATAACTGTATTCTTCTGGGGTAGTAAGACATTTCCTTTGCACAGGGTTCGGTGAGTTTTGTGTACCTCCCCTACACGGCAAATCCGTGAGGGGTCGGCCTCTCAGGTGGTGGGAGTTGGCACCGCCACCCCACTGTCATCCCTGCCCACTTCTCTCCCGGGAGGGGGGACGCACCCGGAGCCGGTAGGATGCGTTCCGGTGGGGACGTCATCTCTTTTCCCAAACAGTCCGAGGGGTGGCAGTTCCTCTGACTTAAACTGTCTCGTCGGGTGGCAAGCGTCTTGAGGGCCCCACCGCAGTATTCCATCAGCGGGACTCGCGGGTGTGGTTGGTGCCGGTAGGGAGGGAACCGCGTTCTTCGACGTGTCACAACGTTCCCTCTCCTATTACGTACAAGCCTTCAGTAAAGGGCTTTGTGTTTTGGCGGTGCTTAGGTGAGCCCCGTCAAGCAGTCCGTTTCATAATCATATGGGGAAACGCTGTGTTCCCGTTTTTTTTTTTTTTTTTTGTGTGTGGTTTTTTTTTTTTGGAGAAGTTTGTTTTTTGGGTTTTGTTTTTGCCTGTGTCAAGTACCCGCCAGGGACTTCGGATGAAGTATTGAAAGTACAACATTGGGTGCGGGTTACTTGAACAATTGGTGTTGAACATTTGGGGTTAAGCTTTGGTGTCCCCCCGGGGTTTTGACACCGGCTTTAAAAAAATTTAGCATAAAAGAACACATTTGGAAAAGAGACAGAAAAAATTTTCAGCACAGATTAGGTATAAATATGGTGAAAGTGGGTCCCCTTGACGAGCACCTCTACAAATTTGAAACCAGTTGAATAGTGGCCATTTACTGACACGCATGTATTGATATTGTTATAAAAGTTTCGATCACCTCTTTATATCTTGACCAAAATTGAATGCCTCTAATGCTTTGTTCAAGAATTTCCAGGAAACACTGTCAAAGGCCTTCTCAAAGTCAACTAAAGAGAAGGCCGGGGATTGTTTTCGTTATGTGTATGTAAAAAGTATCATAAACAAGCCCTAATATTTTCTCCTATGTAACGCCCTTTCATGAAGCCCTCTGATCAGAGTGAAAAATCTTTGGCAACACTTCTTTGATTCTGGGGGCAATACAGGCAGATGCTATTTTGTATGATGTGTTTAGTAGAGTATAGTCGCCAATTTTTCAACAATTTTTTTGGTTTATCTTCTTTTGGAATGCAGGTGATTATTCCTTGTCTCTGTGTAATTGACATCTGACCAATCAAAAATCCATAATTAATAGACGAACCAAAAAATGACAATGTCTTTAAAGAAAATTTGGAAGAATTCTGTTGTATAGCCATCAAACCAGGACTTCTATTATTTTTCATTTTTCTGAGTGCATCATAAACCTCCCATGTGTGAAAATTTCCCTTCCAACATTTCACATTCATCATCATTCAGCACGGGAGCATCATGTATTAGTGTAGACAGATCAACATCAGCAGTTTCCCTCTCACTGTACAGGTTTTCGTAAAAAGTTTGAGCTTCTTTCAAAATTTCCTTTTGCTCAAAAATTATTTCACCATTATCTTCCCCAAAAGTGCATAGCTCTTTCGACATATTGACGGTTTCTAAATTACAGAAGTATTTACTTGGTTTTTTCTCCATTTTGAATCCACTGGACTCTAGACCTCACAAGCATACCTTCTAATTTTTTATTTCGTAGCTCTTGTAGTCTTTTCTTTTCTCCTCAAGCTCCCCTAGTCTTGTTTCATCTGTTATTTCTTCAATTTCTTATTTCTTCCAACAGTCTCCTCCAATTTGCTCTTTCTTTCTTCTTGTATACCGAGTAAGAAATTGTCTTTCCACGGATTTCAAGAAGCAGCATTTCAAAAAATAGTTGGTCATATATTTAAGAGCAATGCACTCATTGGGTACCTTGTCTATATTAAAGGTTGTACATAGTACAGCATATCTGTTTTTTAAATTTCTGTGATAGTTTGCTTAACAAGTTCTATGTAATTAGTATCTTTTAAGGAGAGTTGTTAAATTTCCAGTACTTTTGCCTTTTTTGTTTTCTTTGTTGAAGTGTGGGAAACGCCGAGTGATCTGAACGAAAAACTAGGTAGTACATCAATCCCGTTCACATCAATCATCAAATTTCTAGATACCAGAAAAAAGTCTAACCGGCTTTGTTTGGAAGAGTTGAACCTTCCCCCATGTATAACCAGGCTTTTTGGGATATGAGTCCCGCCAAACATCAACTAGATTCAACCCCCCCAACATATCCCCATATAGCTTTTCCTACTCCTGGTTGTTTGCATAACTTGATAATTTCGTGCATCCAACTAGGATCAAACACAACATTAAAATCACCACCAATAATAATGAATTCATTGTCAAAGGCATGTATGTACTGACTGATGTCTGTGAAAAAAGGGTGGGGTCCCCTGAACTGGGACCATACACATTGACTAATGTCACACGCTTTTTCATCAAGGTTACATCCCACTAAATATTGACCTGCAGGACTCTTTCTACTCTGTGCACTTTTTTAGTCAAAATTATTTTGAATAGTATCGCAACCCCATTTCTGTTTGTCTCAGTACCAGCTAAAAAGCACTCATACCCCAGCATGATCTAATAAAGTTTTCAATTTTATATGATAGGTGGATTCTTTAATCAGAAAGATATTACCATCTGAGGATCTCAAAATCAAATCACTTTTCTTTTCTTAAAGTCATTTAGACCGTTTCAGTTACAAGTGTATATTTTGAATGTATATTAACCATTGTGAAGTTGAATGGGTTGACACTCGTTCTCAATAGCTGACACACTACGTGAACAAAAAAAAACTCTTCCTGGTATAGGCCTAACCACTAACGGAGATTGCATCGTTGTAAAAAATCCAAAACAACATGTAGGCTTTCCCAGGGCAAGAAACATCATCGTTCTGTTATGTAGACCTATTATCCTCAATAAACAATACTGAGCAGGCCCGCATTTTATCTCAATAAAAAAAAAACACAGCTGAAGACAGCCCAAACAAAAAAGACAGTGACGATAAAACCCCCTCCAAGTCCTTGCCAGCAAACGATCGGACAGAGAAGAGCGCAGAAAGAAAGCAAAAGCAAAAGACTGAAGAATAGCTGAAGAAACGTCCATGTTCTTCCGAACAATGGAACCAAAAGGAATACATGTATATAACATGATGGACGAGACGAGTACAAATACAACACAAACAAGAACAAGACACGATATACATCCTTCCATTCGGTTCTAACCCCAATATTTGAAAAGTTCCAGGCTATAAAAAACCCAAAAGATGTTTAAAGGTAATCCATATCTTTTTAATACGAAACACACTGAACAAGCACACACAAACTTCAAAAACCACAAAAAAATCTCGCGTTTTCCAGCATGGGCCCGGGAAAATCAGTGACATGGTCAAGGTCGAAGAAATAAAGGGCCCAGTGGACTAGTCCAAAAACCCAAGCAAAAAGCCCAACGACGAAACTTTCGGGAGAATAATCTGTTATTAATTAAAAAGAGTAAATGAACAATATCAAAATAAATTACAATGAAAAGTATAAGCACAGTATCAATGATGACTGAACCCCTTTCATATACAAGGGCAAATAGCCGCAACAACAACAAAGGTTATGTCCTCAAGCCTACGTAAAACTAGGTTAGGGGGGCATCTCCAAAGTGGAGCACTCGGTTGTAAAGAGAGACTGACAGACCGACGCAAAGACAGGCAGACAGACTGACAGACAGACTGCCCCCCCCCCCCCCCCCCCCCCCCCCCCCCCCCCCCCCGCAAAACATAACTCAAGAAAAAGCCCCGAAAAGGATACAATATGCAAAACATGACTCAATGACTACACACATTCATGAAATTACATAGCTTGAAAAATCCCAAATTTACAAATCATTTGTGTACCGTTCTGTTTACCCAGTTGACAAAAGATAAACTTCTTGGTATTCAGTATTGCACATTAAACTCCAAGAACAAAATTTTTTTTCAAGAAGAAAAAGTTGTTCTTATTAAATGGAAGGCAAAAAGAAACGTCCTTGACAACTACCGATGAAGTAATAGCAACAACAAACAATAAAAAAAATTGCTAAACCTTCAATGTGTGAGGCAAAAAAACAAAAAGAAAGGAAAAAAAAGTCTTTCAATCACCGTCTTTGCTGTTGATGAACAAGTATCTTCATGGCTTTTGCCTCACCTGGGAAAAAAGTTCCAGAACAGACAGTTCCGACATGGACCCGGCTGCTGGCTGTGGCTCTGTTCCCCTGCTGGTGCGGTGATCTCCCAGGAGGACCTCCGCAGTGTCCCGCCCCAAGCCCGAGGCTCCGACAGCCACCTGAGTCTCTGGGATCATGTCCCTGGCAGACATGTGACTGTCCCTGGACTCCCGGAGCTGTCTCTCAACCCAGCCGCTTTCTCTCCACTCGTCGCTGTTGCCTGGACAGGTCCTCTCTCCTGGTGCGTTCCCCGGAGCCCTGGGAAGACTGGCCCGCCCACTGCCTCCGCGCCTCTGGTCCCCACGCAGGTTGTACAAGTCAATGGGGCCACCTCCCGGAGTGGGCCTTCATGAGACCCGGCCGTTCCGTGTCAGGCCTGCTGGCAGACGTCGCGGTCATCCTTGACCGCCATTAGGAGAGCATAGGCTCTGGGGGTCAAATCCTCGGCGATCACAGGCGTGTGCCACGAAGTTTGCGACGTGAGTATATCACTTGGCTCTGGTGCGCCTGGAGATGAACCCCAAAAATAAGCTACGGGGGTGTCTCTCTGCTGCCTCCTCCCCAGCCTGTGCACCGCCTCTATGTCCTCCCTCTGGACCTTCACTGGAGCTTCTTGTTGAAAAGGTCCAACACTGCCTGCTCACAAGCCTCCTGTGTCTCATTTGCCTTCTCTTCCACTCCAAACACGCGCAGGTTGTTTCTTCTGTGGTATGCAGCTGTGTCCTCACTTTTTTTGTCGGGAAGCTTTAGCCAAAACAAAGGCATTGTCACATTTCTGAACAGATCTGTCCCTCCCTTTGGGCCTTTGCCAACCTGTTCTTAAACTGTCATTTTCCTGTTCCCGCTGGAAGACCTTACTACGCAGCTCCTCAACAGTGCTGTCAGTTTCACTAATCTTGCACCATTTTTCACCTACTCACTCAACACCACATCCAGCTTCCTCATCAGTCAACATTTGAGACACTCTTTTGATGGGAATAACTTCTTGCTCTACTTTCAATGCTACCATCTAAAGGGTGGTGGGGCTCCCTTGGAAGCCATTGTTCCGCTCTGTCAACAACGCGAACTGTTTCAATTTTCCCTGACAGATGTCGGCGTACTTACGGTCAGGTTGGCAAGCTTACTTTTCTTTGGTGTTGTAGGAGTAGCTGATAACCGAGAAGTGTCAGATGCACTGGTGTTAGGCGAACTTTTGCTTCACGTGCTTAGCTGCCTTTCTTCTCCTCTTTCTACTCCCTGGTCTGTCATACCCGGGTGCCCAAAAAAAAACATAACGGGAAATCCTGCCACGGTCATAATCTGCCGATTTTCTGCCTGAACCTTTGTGTGCGGCTACACAGACATCTTAGTAAACGTTTGGAGATGACTAATTCGCTTTTAATAAACTCAAAATGACCATTTCACCAATTAGCACAGCAGTACTCCAAATCGCGTGTGTGCAGCCGCTATGAGCGGAGTTACCCCTCAACAAAGCTTTGTTGGTCTGCAATTGAGCAGTACAAAAACTTGTGCCTTCTGTAATCAAACAAAGATTTGTTGGTCTGCAATTGAGCAGTACAACACTTGTGCCTTCTGTAATCAACAAGCTTTGTTGGTTGCATTTAACAGCTGAATTGATGAGTCTGTGTCACAAACTAAGTCAGGCTACTGCAAAAAAGCTTTTCAGCTTCAAGTCGGCTTCATCTGTGTCAATCTCTGAGCATTTTTGAGCAAATTAGTTTGTTTCTGTATGAAGACTGATCAAACATGTCTGTCGTCCTTTCTATTATATTTTAAAAGTAAATTGCAATTTGCGTGAAATTCATGGCGAATCTACCGCTTTTGCTTCTCAACCAAATTAAAGTGTTTGCTCACGCGCAGTTCTTACTGTACATTAAGTCGCTTGATTTCAAGTCTTCAAAGCGTGAGATGGAAAAAACAAGAAACAAATTGCGCAGAGCCAAAAAACCCCGGGTCTCGTGAGCGGTCTTGTATCTGTAAGCATTGAGAACAGCGAACCACACATGCCTTGTTGTCGTATCGCACCTAAAGCTGACCAATGTTTACAAAACGACTACACAGAGGTTTTTCCCCTTGACTTGGATAGCTTAACCGAGAAAAGCGGAATCGCTCTGTCCGAGCACCCTGTGAGCAAATTTTCTGCGAAGGTTAGTGTGGGAATATCAAGTGCCAGACAGATTAAACGTCCTTCGCTTCCCGTCTGGAACAAGTGCTTTTTAGAAGCGCTTGAATTCTCAAAAACGCACGCCTGCACGCGCGCAATACAATATGTACATAAAAGCGAAAAACGTAAAATACCCTCATTATGTGATTAACTTTACAGATGTGGATTTAGGTATCAACTTTTAACACCCTGACTAATAAAAAAAACAACAACAAAATAGCGCTTGACGAAAAGCTGCTGCACCCAAAGTCAAGTGTGTTGTGTGTGTGTGTGTGTGAGAGAGAGAGAGAGGAATGAATGAGGTAAATAGACCAAAAAGACACAGCACACAAATTTACGCTTATAAAATCGAAAAGGGAAAAAAAAACATGCCCCCGGTACACCCGGGGGCGCATGCAAAAACTGGGAGAGAGGTGAGTCTGGCATAGAGTGAGAGGGAGGGAGAGATTTGGGGTGGAGAGGTGACGATTGGGAATACATGCATAAAGAAACAGACATGCATGGATAACTTTGTACATACCAAAATCAATAAAAGCATGCAGAGAGAGAGGCGGAGGAGAGGGGGAGGTGGGAGGGGGGGCTGAATTTAAAAATACACATACGAAGAAATCGACATGCACAGATAGCTTTGTACATACAAAATCAGTAAAAACATGATCGGAGAGAAAGTTTCACATGACATTGGTTTTCACTCATAACTTTGAACAGATCTCTCTCTCTTTTCTCTCTCTCACACACACACAACACACACACACACAACACCCCACACACACACACACACCACACACACACACACCACACACACACACAAAACCATGCACACGGCATACGAGCCCCCAGGGCCGGCTTCTCGTGGCGGGGTTTTTCTAGCCAACCCGTGCCCACCCCTTTTTCTTGTCTTTCCTAATGTTCTGCCTACCCGTCTTTTGCTGTTCTTTCACCCATAAAGTCCCCCACATCATCTGCAGCCCCTATGTCGTCTTGTTTCTTCCTTCCCGGTTCTTCAGTCTGTTCTTTCATCTATTTTTCCAGTCTTCCTTTTCAATGCTTCTTTTTCTGAGACCTATCGGAGTGGTGGCCCCAAGTCGCTCGCAATCTAAAGGTGCTGACACTGGCCCAGGATGATGGCCTGCGTTAGTCGAAGTCGCTATTTAGGGAGTCCCCGTTTTTTGTTTTGTGGAG
>JAFLJL010019394.1:46774-107161 GCA_018398815.1 Conus ventricosus
CCAAACAATTTTGCAAGTGCCAGTCTTGTAATACTGTCTGCACAATGCCAGTCAGTTGTGAAATATCTGCCCTGCCACAAGTGCCAGTCAGTTGTGATTTTAATATGCCCTGCCGCAAGTGCCAGTGAGTTGTGTACTATACGTTTGCCACAAGTACCAGTGAGTTGTTGGTGTAATACATGTCTGCCACAAGAAATCAGTTATTTGTGTTATTGTCTGCTACAAGTGCCAGTGGGGTGTGCAATATATTTCTGCCTTATGTGTTGGTGACATGTGACGTAATATATATCTACCTTGAGTGTTAGTGATTTGTGGTGTAATGAATGAATGCTAGAAGTGTCAGTGAGTTGTGGTGTAAGATATGTCTGCCACAAGTGACAGTGGTGCAGTGTGTGTGTCAGTCAGGTACAGAGCTGTTAGTATAGCAGGAAATGTGTGGTCAGTCAGGTACAGAGCTGTAGAAATAGCAGTATGTGTGTGTCAGACAGGTATAGAGCTGTACTATAGCAGTATATGTGTGTCAGTCAGGTGTAGAGCTGTAGTATAGCAGTATGTGTGCAGTCGGGTATAGAGCTGTACTATAGCAGTATATGTGTGCCCAGACAGGTATAGAGCTGTAGTATAGCATATATGTGTGTCGTCAGGTATAGAGCTGTACTTAGCATTATATGTGTGTCAGTCGGTTTGTAGAGCTTTTAGTATAGCAGTATGTTTTGTCACGCACGAACTGACACAGGTCGCCTCAGTGACAATTGTGGAGTGTGACCCGCCCCAGTGCGAGGTGGAAAGTGACCGTAAGTGCTTTGAATCCTGCCGGAATTTGCTTACCTTTAACTCTGGAGGGGGGAGGAGGAGAGTGTCAAGCTCGTCGGAATAGTGAGTTTACGTGTGTAAACAAAACGCTCGTGAAACTGGAGTTTTCCGATGTGTATGGGATTCCGTGAATGTGAGTGCTGTCTTGTGAGTTTCCGAGGTGAACTCGGAGTGTCGTGGTGTATCAGCAAGTTAGAAACGAACTGAGGCGTTATCCGCGAAGGTTGGTTGGCCTCGTGCTTGTTTGTTTTTCTGCCGTTGGGGGCAGGAGTCTTGGTATGCCCTCGACCGACTTTTGAAGGTTTGGCTCCAGAGAAACGGTCGGTGTTTTCGGTGTTCAGCGACGGGTTCTGCACATACCAGGGCGTTGGCTGTCTGGCAGTGTCCCGGCGATGAGGGTGTCGTCCAGTGTGTCGTCGCGTCTTGACTGTCGATGTTTGGTTTTCCCAGCGACGGGTTCTGCACTTTAACCGGGCTTTGGGCTGTCTGGCATGTCCCGGCGACTGAGGGTGTCGTCCATTGTGTGTCTCCTGTTGTCTAAGGTGAGCGGGTAAGTAGCGGAAAGTCTGGAGGGCTGTGTAGTTGGTTGTTTGTAGATATCATGGTTTCATCAACTTTTGTGTTTCATTCCCGGAACGGGGATTTCCTTTTAATTTGATTTTTATTCACAAAGATTCTTTTTATGTAAATTTGGGCTAAGAGGAGGAGATTTAAATGTGCGGAATTTTGAAGAGAAGAAAAGAGATTTACTTGAACTTAAGGTCGAGGAAAAACCGTTAACATATGGGAAATGAAGTAATGTGCATTCCGGTTCTACCTGATAGATAGGTGGATGTTTTAAACAGCGGTATTGATGTGCTAAGACAATATGTTTTTACGTGGTAGTGGTCGCTGGTGTACAGAAATACTGGTTCCGAGTTTGATAAAGATTGGTTATTTTCGGGGTGTATGTTGGTATCGGAGGACGGGAACTTTTAATATTAAGAGGAGACTGTCACGCGGGGGCGTGCTAGGTACGGGGGGCAGACTGCTTGTGATGTTCTGGGCGTGTGTGGGTTTATCGATAGGTGAGGGGTGGTGGAAACCTTGGATAGACACTTTTGTGGAAGTTCATTTTTGGGCGTTTGCATTTGGGGAACTAAACCGGGTTGGAGGGGCGGAAAGGAAAATTTGGGATAGTTATATTAATAAAAGAGTTGTTTTTTTTTTTTTTCAATTATTATTAAAGATTTGCAGGTGAACTCATGTTTGTGTTAAATAAAAATAGTAGTATTAGTTTGATTATTTGGGTTATAGGTTATTACGATTAGAAATAGAAGAGAAAAAATAGCAGATGAAATAATAAAAGGTGTTTAAGATATTTAGGAATTGTTTCAGAAGCCTACATTTGGTGTGTATATATGTATATGGTTGTTTTTAGTCGACTGTGGTGCACTAGTATTCAAAGATTTTTCCGCAGCATTGTGGTGTTGGTAGACAATGGGATAGCAGCGCTCGAAATCCTTGTCGAGCTTATTGTAATTGGGGATTGTCATAAATCTTGATAATTTTTGATGACATTTGTAGAATTGTGATTGTGCCTGCTAGGAAATTAGGATACCCGGGTTCAATTCTATTTTTTTGGTTTTGCTTGAAATGTGTTTGAGTCTATTAAACATTTACCGAGTAATCGATCCTGAATTGTGACCGGTACTGTCGTCACAACGGTCGGATGTTCGTTTGTTCGTTGCAGTGAATATGATTTATAATCTTATTGAATCATTGTCTTGGAGCCTCGATGGGAAATGAAGTTCGTGGGCAATGTAATTCAGATAGTGTAATCACTTTTAGAAGGAAGGGTTATTTAAATTTTGTTGTGGCTGTTGATGGAAGTGGAAAGTCAATGAAATTGGTTTACATGTGTAATGGAACATTTATGGTGTGAGAGAATTTTTATGTCAAGGTGGCTGTTGTATAATCTTTATTTAAAATTCAATTAGCTGTCGCACTTTGGGTTGTGACATGTAACACTGAGAATTTATTTACTTTAGTGAAGCAACAAATAAGTATAACTTATTCTTCTGTGGTAGTAAGACATTTCCTTTTGCACAGGGTTCCGGGAGTTTTGTGTACCTCCCCCACACGGCAAATCCCTGAGGGTCGGCCTCTCAGGTGGTGGGAGTTGGCACCGCCATCCCCCTGTCATCCCTGCCACTTCTCTGCCGGGGTGGGGACGCACCCGGAGGGCCGGTAGGATGCGTTCCGGTCGGGACGTCATCTCTCTTCCCAGTCCGAGGGTGTGGCAGTTCCTCTGACTTCAACTGTCTCGTCAGGTGGGCAAGCGTCTTGAGGGCCCACCGCAGTATTCCATCAGCGTGTGACTCGCGGGTGTGGTTGGTGCCGGTAGGGAGGGAACCGCGTTCTTCGACGTGTCACAACGTTCCTCTCCTATTTCGTATCAAGCGCTTCAGTGAAGGCTTTGTGTTTTGGCGTTTCATTAGTGTGAGCGCCGTCAAGCAGTCCGTTTTTTATTAAACATATCGGGAAACGCTGTGTTGCCGTTTTTTTTTTTTTTTTTTGTGTGGTTTTTTTTTTTTTGGAGAAAGTTTGTTTTTTGGGTTTTGTTTTTGCCTGTGTCAAGTACCCCCAGGGACTTCGGATGAAGTATTGAAAGTACAACATTGGTGCGGGTTACTTGAACAATTTTGGGGTTGAACATTTGGGGGTTAAGCTTGGTGTCCGGGGGGTTTGACACCGGCATATAAAAATTAGCATAAAGAACACATTTTGGAAAAGAGACAGACAAAATTTCAGCACAGATTAGGTATAAAATATGGTGAAAGTGGGTCTCCTTGACGAGCACCTCTACAAATTTGAAACCAGTCTGAATAGTGGCCATTTACTGACACGCATGTATTGATATTGTTATAAAAAGTTTCGATCCACCTCTTTATATCTTGACCAAAATTTTGAATGCCTCTAATGCTTTGTTCAAAAATTTTCCAGGAAACACTGTAAAAGGGCCCTTTCTCAAAGTCAACTAGAAGCAGAAGGCCAGGGATGTTTTCGTTATGTGTATGTAACAAAGTATCATTAAACAAGTCTAATATTTTCTCCTATGAAACGCCCTTTCATGAAGCCTCCTAAATCAGAGTGAATAATCTTTGGCAACACTTCTTTGATTCTGGTTGGCAATACAGGCAGATGCTATTTTGTATGATGTTTAGTAGAGTATAGGTCGCCAATTTTTCAACAATTTTTTTGGTTTATCTTCTTTTGGGAATGCAGGTGATATTCCTTGTCTTGTGTAATTGACATTGACCAATCGAAAATCCATAATTAATAGACCGAACCAAAAAATGACAATGCTTTAAAGAAAAACCTTGAAGAATTCTGTTGTATAGCCATCAGAACCAGGATTCTATTATTTTTCATTTTTCATGAGTGCATCAAAAACCCTCACCATGTGTGAAAATTTTCCTTCCAACATTTCACATTCATCATCTTTTCAGCACGGGAGCATCATGTATTAGTGTAGACAGATCAACATCAGAGTTTCCCTCTCACTGTACAGGTTTTCGTAAAAAGTTTGAGCTTCTTTCAAATTTCCTTTTGCTCAAAAATTATTTCACCATTAAATCTTTCTCCAAAGAGTGCATAGCTCTTTCGACATATTGACGGTTTTCTAAATTACAGAAGTATTTATTTGGGTTTTTTCCCTCCTTTGAATCACTGGACTCTAGACCTCACAAGCATACCTTCTAATTTTTTATTTCGTAGCTTTTTGTAGTCTGTTTCTTTTCTCCTCAAGCTCCCCTAGTCTTGTTTCATCTGTTATTTCTTCAAATTTTTTTTTCTTCCAACAGTCTCCTCCAATTTGCTCTCTTCTTTCTTTTTGTATACCGGGGTAAGAAATTGTCTTTCCACGGATTTCAAAAAGGGCAGCATTTCAAAAAATAGTTGGTCATTTATTGTAAGGCAATGCACTCATTGGTACCTTGTCTATATTATCAAGGTTGTACACTATACAGCATACTGTTTTTTAAATTCTGGATGGGTTTGCTTAACAAGTTCTATGTAATTAGTATCTTTTAATAGAGAGTTGTTAAATTTCCAGTCCCTTTTTTGCCTTATTTGTTTTCTTTGTTGAAGTGTAGGGAAACCGCCGAGTGATCTGAACGAAAAACTAGGTAGTACATCAATACCGTTCACATCAATCATCAAATTTCTAGATACCAGAAAAAAGTCCTAACCGGCTTTGTTTGGAAATTTGAACCTTCGCCATGTATAACCAGGCTTTTTGGGATATGAGTCCCCCAAACATCAACTAGATTCAACCCCTCCAACATATCACATATAGCTTCCTACTCCTTGGTTTGTTTGCATAACTTGCATAATTTCGTGCATCCAACTTAGGATCAAACACAACATTAAAATCACCACCAATAATAATGAATTCATTGTCAAAGGCATGTATGTACTGACTGTGTCTGTGAAAAAGGCTGGGTGGTCCCCGAATGGGACCATACACTTTGACTAATGCCCACCGCTTTTGCATCGGGTTACACCCAAAACACTAAATATTGACCTGCGGGATCTCTTTCTACTCTGTGCATTTTATAGTCAAAATTATTTTTAAATTAGTATCGCAACCCCATTTCTGTTTGTCTCAGTACCACTAAAAAGCATTTCATCCCCAGCATGATCTAATAAAGTTTTCAATTTTAATGATAGGTGGGATTCTTGAATCAGAAAGATATTACCATCTGAGGATCTCAAAAATCAAATACATCTTTTCTTTTCTTAAAGTCATTTAGACCGTTACAGTTACAAGTGTATATTTTGAATGTATTATTAACCATTGTGAAGTTGAATGGGTTGACACTCGTTCTCAATAGCTGACACACATACTGAACAAAAAAAAACTCTTCCTGGTATAGCCTAACCACTAACAGGAGATTGCATCGTTGTAAAAAAATCCAAACAACAATGTAGGCCTTTTCCCAGGGCAAGAAACATCTCGTTCTGTTATGTAGACCTTTTAAACCCTCAATAAACAATACTGAGCAGGCCTGCATTTTATCTCAATAAAAAAAAAACACAGCTAAAAGACAGCCAACAAAGAAGACAGTGACAGAAAAAAACCCCCTCCAAGTCCTTGCCAGCAAACGATCGGACAGAGAAGAGCGCGGGAAAGAAAGCAAAAGCAACAGACTGAAGAAAGCTGAAGAAACGTCCATGTTCTTCCGAACAATGGAACCAAAAAAGGAATACAGTATATAAACATGATGGAGACGAGACGAGTACAATTACAACCACACAACATGAAAAAGACACGATATACAGTCCTTTCCATTCGGTTACTACCGCAATATTTGAAAAGTTCCAGGCTAAAAAACCAAACAGTTGTTTTAAAGGTAATCCATATCTTTTAATATCGAAACACACTGAACAAGCAACACAAAACTTCAAAACCACAAAAATATCTCGCGTTTTCCGGGCATGGCCGGAACATCAGTGACAGGGTCAAGGTCGAAGAAATAGGGCCCAGTGGACTAGTCCAAAAACCCAAGCAAAAGCCCAAACGACGAAACTTTGGGCAGATAATCTTTTATTAATTAAAAGAGTAAATGAACAAAAATCAAAATAAAATTTACAATGAAAAGTATAAGCACAGTATCAATGATGGACTGAACCCTTACAATATACAAGGGCAAATAGCAGCAACAACAACAAAGGTTATGTCCTCAAGCCCTACCGAAAACTAGGTAAGGGGGGCATCTCCAAAGTGGAGCACTCGGTTGTAAAGAGAAAACTGACAGACCGACGCAAAGACAGGCAGACAGACGACAGACAGACTCCCCCCCCCCCCCCCCCCCCCCCCCCCCCCCCCCCCCCCCCCCCCCTCCCCAGCAAAACATAACTCAAGGGAAAAAGCCCTGAAAAGTATACAATATGCAAAACATGACTCAATGTACTACACACAAAATTAAAAGCTTGAAAATCCAATTCACAAATCATTAGTTCCCGTTCTGTTTACCCAGTTGACAAAAGATAAACTTCTTGGTATTCAGTATTGCACATTAACTCCAAGAACAAATTTCTTTTCAAGAAGAAAAAGTTGTTCTTATTAAATGAAGGCAAAAAGAAACGTCCTTGACACTACCGATGAAGTAATAGCACAACAACAAATAAAAAAAATTGCTAAACCTGTCAATGTTGAGGCAAAAAAACAAAAAGAAAGGACAAAAAGTCTACAATCACCGTCTTTGCCCGTTGATAACAAGTATCTTTATGGCTTTTGCCTACCTGGGAAAAAAATTCCAGAACAGACAGTTCCGACATGGACCTCCGGCTGCTGGCTGTGGCTCTGTTCCCCTGCTGGTGCGGTGATCTCCCAGGAGGACCTCCGGCGTGTCAGCCCCAGAGCCAGAGGCTCCGACAGCCACCTGAGTCTCTGGGATCATGTCCATGGCAGACATGTGACTGTCCCTGGACTCCCTGGAGCTGTCTCTCAACCAGCCCCGCTGCTCTCCACTCGTCGCTGTTGCCTGGACAGGTCCTCTCTCCTGGTGCTTTCCCGGAGCCCTGGGAAGGGCTGGGCCCGCCCACTGCTCCTGCGCCTCTGGTCCCCACGCAGGTTGTACAAGTCAATGGGGGGCCACCTCCCCGGAGTGGGCCTTCATGAAGACCCGGCCGTTCCGTTTTCCAGGCCTGCTGGCAGACGTCGCGGTCATCCTTGACCGCCATTAGGAGAGCATAGGCTCTGGGGGGCAAATCCTCGGCGATCACCAGGCGTGTGCCACGAAGTTTGCGACGTGAGTATATCACTTGGTCTCTGGTGCGCCCGGGATGAACCGCACAAAATGCTACGGGGTGTCTCTCTGCTGCCTCCCCCCAGCCTGTGCACAGCCTCTATGTCCTCCCTCTGGACCTTCACCTGGAGCTTCTTGTTGAAAAGGTCCAACACTGCCCGCTCACAAGCCTCCTGTGTCTCATTTTTCCTTCTCTTCCACTCCAAACACGCGCAGGTTGTTTCTTCTGTGGTATGCAGCTGTGTCCTCACTTTTTCTGTCCCCAACTTAGCCAAAACAAAGGCATTGCACTTTTTTGGAACAGATCTGTCTCCCTCTCCTTTGCCTTAGCCAACTCTGTTCTTAACTGTCCCTTTTCCTGTTCCAGTTGGGAAAACCTTTACTACGCAGCTCCTCAACAGTGTCTGTCAGTTTCACTAATCTTGCACCATTTGCACCTAAACTCACTCAACACCACATCCAGCTTTCCCCATCAGTTCAACATTTGAGACAAATCTTTTGATGGGAGATAACTTCTTGCTCTACTTCAATGCTACCATCTAAAGGTGGTGGTCTCCTTGGAAAGCCATTGCTTCCCCTCTGTCAACAAACGCGAACTGTTTCAATGTTTCCCTGACAGATGTCGGCGTACTTACGGTCAGGTTGGCAAGCTTAAATTTTCTTTGGTGTGTGTAGGGGTAGCTGATAACCGAGAAGTGTCAGATGCACTGGTGTTAGGCGAACTTTCGCTTTCCCCTGTGCTTAGTGCCTTTCTTCTCCTCTTTCTACTCCCTGGTCTGGTCATACGCGCCAAAACAAAAATAAAGAAGTCCGCCACGGTCATAATCTGCCGATTTCTGCCTGAAAACTTTGTGTGCGGCTACACAGACATCTTAGTAAACGTTTTGGGGGGGTGACTAATTCGCTTTTAATAAACTCAAAATGACCATTTCACCAATTAGCACACCAGTACTCCAAATCGCGTGTGTGCAGCCGCATGAGCGGAGTTCAACCCTCAACAAGCTTTGTTGGTCTGCAATGAGCATTTCAACACTTGTGCCTTCTGGAATCAAACAAAGATTTGTTGGTCTGCAATTGAGCAGTACAACACTTGTGCCTTCTGTAATCAAACAAAGCTTTGTTGGTTTTCAATTTAACAGCTGAATTGATGAGTCTGTGTCCACAAACTAAGTCAGGCTACTGCAAAAAAACTTTTCAGCTTCAAGTCGGCTTCATCTGTGTCAATCTCTGAGCATTTTTTGAGCAAATTAGTTTGTTTCTGTATGAAAGACTTGATCAAACATGTCTGTCGTCCCCTTTTTATTATATTTTAAAAGTAAATTGCAATTTTCGTGAAATTCATGGCGAATCTACCGCTTTTGCTTCTCAACCAAATTAAAGTGTTTGCTCACGGCAGTTCTTTCTGCTACATTAAATCGCTTGAGTCAAAGTCTTTCAAAAGCGTGAGATGGAAAAACAAGGAAAAAAATTGCGCAGAGCCAAAAAAACCCGGGTTGTGAGCGGTCTTTTATCTGTAAGCATTGAGAACAGCGAACCACACATTGCCTTGTTGTCTGTATCGCACCTAAAGCTGACCAATGTTTACAAAACGACTACACAGAGGTGTTTCCTTGACTTGGATAGCTTAACCGAGAAAAAGCGGAATCGTCTCTGTCCAGAGCACCCTGTGAGCTATTTTCTGGGGAAGGTTAGTGTGGGAATATCAAGTGCCCGACAGATTCACCGTCCTTCGCTTGCCGTCTGGAAAAAGTGTCTGTTTTAGAAACGCTTGAATTTTCCCAAAAACGCACGCTGCACGCGCGCACATACAATATGTACATAAAAGCAGAAACTTACCGTCAATACCCTCATTATGATGATTAACATTACAGATGTGGGGTTTAGGTATCAACTTTTAACAGCTGACTAATGAAAAAAAACAACAAAATAGCGCTTGACGAAAAGCTGCTGCAACCCAAAGTCAAGTGTGTGTGGGGTGTGTGTGTGTGAGAGAAGAGAGAGGAATGATTGAGTAAATATGACCACACAAGACACAGCACACAAATTTACCGCTTATAAAATCAATAGGGAAAAAAAAAAATGCACAGTGTACACCGGCGGGCGCATGCAAAAACTGGGAGGAGAGTTGAGTCTGGCATAGAGTGAGAGGGAGGGAGAGATTTGGGGTGGAGAGGATGACGATTGGGAATACATGCTTAAAGAAACAGACATCAAGGGGTAACTTTTGTACATACAAAATCAATAAAAGCATGCAGAGAGAGAGGCGGAGGAGAGGGGAGGTGGGAGGGGGACTGATTAATAATACACATACGAGAAATCGACATGCACAGATAGCTTTGTACATACAAAATCAGTAAAAGCATGTCGGGGGAAGATGTTTCACATACATTGGTTTCACTCAAATTTGAACAGATCTCTCTCTCTTCTCTCTCCCAACCACACAAACACAACACACCACACCAACCACACACACCACACCACCACACACACACACACACAAAACCATGCACACGGCATACGACCCCCAGGGGCCCGGCCTTCCTGGCGGGGGTGTTTCTAACCACCTGGCCCCCCCCTTTTTCTTGTTTTCCTAATTTTGCCTCCCATGTCTTTTGCTGTTTTTTTCCCCCATAAAGTCCCCCCCACATCTCTGCAGCCTCTATGTCGTCTGTTTCTTCTTCCCCGGTTCTTCGTTTTTCCCTTTCATCATTTTCCAGTCTTCCTTTTCATGCTTCTTTTCTGAGACCTTCGGGTGGGGCCCCTAATCGCTCGCAATTAATGTGACACTGGCCGAGAGATGTAGGCTCTGCGTTGGAGTCGTACAGCGTCTGTCGGGTTTTGGGGCCCCTATCAGCAGATGGACGCCCGCGAGTTCATATTCCTGTCCTTCGTAGGGCCTCCATTTCCCTTCCCTAGCACGGCGCTCTCCTAGGGTGCTGTTAATTTTCTCCGTCATTGAGCACGCTCTATGAGTTATCAAAATAGTAATTCTAAAAACAGAGAGAAAGAGATTCAGACTCGATGAGGAGTAAGAGAGGGGGGTAAAGAAAGGGATTCAAAATACATGGCCCCAAGCTTCCTTTTGGTGGAAGCCAAAGACTCAAATGAATCCATAGTCGGATTTCTCCCTTTCCCATTTCTAAGTGGTTTTGGGGAGTTTTTTCCCGGGTTTCAAAAGACGAAAATTAAGATCGGGTATTATTTGTCAATTGTGGACGAAAGGCCTCGATTGTTGTTGAAAAGAGGGATTCAGCTTATGCATATACAGTGAAGGTTTTATTCATCCCTCCCTTAAATTTATTCAAAAAGGGGTGATTAATGTGCTGATCTGGGATTTGCTGAATCAGAAATTCAGATGAGATGAAAAGTCAGGGTGTTTTAAGGGTAATAGTCAAAATTCAAAAGGAAATAACGTATTGAAACTAAAACGCTATTTTTGCTTTTGCTTTTTGTCATCCTCCAGAGTTTTCAAAGTGGGTTTGTTCGTGTGAAATTTCCCTTTGTACCCATTTTTAAAGGGTTTAAAACTGTCAACGTTTTGGGGGTTTCCAGCAACCTGTGGGGGGCAGGAAGATTTGCCGTGACTGTGGTCAGAAGAAGCATGATGGGGCTTGTACAAATGCTGTACCCTGCGTCAATTGTAAGGGTGATATCCACCCAAATTAAAAAAGCTGCCCAGTGTGGAAAAAGGAGCGAGATTCAAAAAATAAAGTTGAGGAAATGTTCCTTTCCGGAGGCTGGATTTTTGTGGAGGTCAGGACTCCTTCGGCTGTATTTAGCAAGAAGGTGGTTAAGATTCTGCGAACCGTCATCGGGTGAAAACTGGGAGCAGCTCCATTCCTACTCTAGAAAAAAAATTGACAAAAATGTTGTCACATTTTTGGATGGGCTTACCGTGCTTAAACGGTCGGTGGAGGTTTTTTGGGAAATGTAATGGTGTTAATCGGGCAGGTACAAAGGCTTCGGTCCCTGCGGTGAGGGGGAGGTGTTTGGTTGTGCGGATGGGGGGATCGAGGCAGGGGTGGGGGGGGAAAGATTTTCCCCCGCTCGCAGGCCCAAAGGGGCAGCAGGGGGGCGGGCAGCAGGAGGAGCGTCCTTTCGGACTCCAAACCCCTAAGGGAAAATTCGAAGCCGGGTATTTGGCGCAGCAGGTTTCGTGGTAAGACCAATCCAAGTAGGGTAACAAACAACTTAGAAATTTACAGGGCTCGGTTTGATCTTCCCCTGAAGAACCTTTTAGTTCTTGGTGGCAGCAAAGTTCTGGAGAAGTTTGGATGTACATATTTTTTTAACAACCTAACATGGCATACTCCAGGGAACATAAGGGGAGTTAAAGCAAATTGTCGAGATTTTTATTTTTTGACGAGTATAGATCTTCGGTAATTGCTCTTCGGGAAAACCCCTTTTAACTGCAAGTAAAGCATGAGATTCTGGTTTTTCCCCTGTTTACTCAACCCCAGCATTCAGCTTTTTCACGGAAAGGGTTTCTTTTTACTTTCATAATTCGGTATACAACAGAAATTTCCCTCGCGGTTTTATGGAGCAGTGGCAGCTCGTATTCGTTAAAAAAGGGTTTTTTACGATATGTTTCTTTTATTCCTCTTTGGATTCGAAAAAATCAGTTGGAGGGTTTAATTTCTCAGCTCCTACCCATTTTTTTTTATTGGGGATTTAAATGGTCTTTTCCCCAAGGGGGGAAAAAAACCGCGAAAAATTCCCAAAGGGAAAGTTCTTGAAGATTTTTTTCGGATCATGATCTCTGTGTCACGGAAAATTCAACTAAACCCAAATTGTGGCAATCGCCCCCACCCGTTGGACTTAAGCCCTAACTCAACATTCTAGGGTCGGGAAGACGGGCCCATAGGTCGGGCCCCGGCCAATTAAGCTTAGTGGGGGTTTTCCCGAGGTTCTGCCCCCTAGACTGCAAAGCGGCTTTGCCCGACGCCTGTTTTTCCCCCCAGAGGACCTCATCCCGGGCCCACCTTACCCGGCCCTTTGTAAACCACTCTTTGTCAGTTTAGACTCGTGACGCCCCCCGATCAGTGGCCAATTTGATTGCCAGGCCCACCATTTAAAGCCACACGGCCCCCAGTTAAATGGGAAAAAAGGGGGGGGGGTAGAGTGTGGGGGGGGTAAAATTTTAAATCTTTTAGACGACAATTGCCCCACCACAGAGGTAAGGCGTGTCGCATGACGGCATGATTTAAACCAATGAATTAGGGGGATAACTTCGGGGTGTCAGGGGTAAAAATACTGAAAAAGGTACTCCCCCTTGTTGGAGAGTCGGAACACCTAAAAAGGGGAGGGGAGGGTGGGGGAAGGGGAGAAACGAGGGGAAAAACAACAGAGACAGAGAGAGGGGAGGTCTGGTTTGCTTGAGGAAAAAGCGAGAGAGAGGGGAGGAGAAAAGAGAACCAAAGGGGAGAGATTAGATGAGATAGTCGCAGGGGAAAGGACTGAGGAGGGATGTGGAGAGAGGAGATAGTTGCTAATTTATGAAGAAAAAAGAAAGAAAAAAAAAAAAAAGAAAAGAAAAGCAACCAGCCTTTTGATAAGGAAACTAAAAGAGAGAGAGAGAGAAGAGTGAAAATGCGTTAATGCGGGAAGAAAAAAGGAGAACAGATCGATGTTGATAGTCACTTTTTAAAACCCAAAAACCCGGGGGTTCGCCTCATCCCTGGCGCGCCCATTTCGCCAAGCAAAACCCACAGACCAACGCCAACATTTCCATGCCCAGGCGCCACAGACCAAACCAGTGCCGGCGGTTGGTCGTTTTGTGAAAGTGACAGTAAAAAGAAAAGAAAAAAAAGAAAAGACGTGTTTCGTGAATGTTAAGATCACCGGGCCCCGGAAAAGTGGAAATTTTTTTTATCCCCGGGTTTTAGTTAATGATTTTTTTTGATAAATGATTTTGGAAGTTCAGGAAAAGAGAATGTTTATTTCATTTGATTCTTATGCATTGTGTTCTTTCTATGATCATGTTAGTAAATTTATAGACTTTACGTGGTTTGATGTGCGAAGCATGAATATGAAGAGTTTGTAAGAAAGCTGTGAGGTTTTTGGGGCTGGGTAGTCCTTCCTCCACTGACTTCCCCGGGTGCAATTTTTGGGAGCCTCCCAGGATTTCTGGCCCATTTATTAAAATTTGTTCAATTTCAGAGGGGAAGCTGGGTGGGTTAAAAGTATTGTAACCCTAAAAAAGGGGGTTGTCTTACTTTTGTTCCAAAAGATAGTTAAATACTGGCTTGGCATTGCTTCCAGATATTTTAAATATAGGTTTGGGGATTTCAGCCCCAGAGTACTCTTTTCGCACAGATTGCCTAAAATTTCGCTTCATAGTGGGTCAGGCGCTGGGCGTTTTTATAAAAACAAACTCGTTTCCCAAGTTTAATCATCATTCTAGGATTGTGTTTCCGTCATCTGTCGGTAACACCATTTTGGCTGTCGTTGTTTTAAAATCTTGTTAAAAAAAAAAAAAGAGAAAAGAAGTAAAATGGCGAAAAAAAAGAAACCCCTTTGAAAAAAACTGTAGTGTCGCTCGTGATTTGGCTATTCGGGAAAAGGTTGCGAGCATTCGTTGAAAACCAAAAATGAGGGAAAGGGATAACGCGCGGAAAGACGCCGTTTGCGAGAAGCGCAGGAAACAGAAAATTAAGGATTCGGGCTAATAAAAATAGGTTGGGGGAAAAAACAGAAAGTTTAAAAGGTTTCAATTAGACTAGAGAAAGTGAGAAGCAAAGGGAACCCCCCGGGATGGGATTTCGTTTCCGTGACTCTGGCGCAGCTACCCCCCACCCCCGTTGCCAAAATTTCTAAAGGGAAAACCGATTCGATTGAGGGCTAATCAGTCTTTTTCGAAACTTTTGCGACCATCAGGGGGGGGCCCAAAGAGTGGGCAGTCTTTTGTGGGGGTTTTAATGACGGGAAAAGGCTTTGCAGATTTTCACTGTTTTAACCAGCAGAAAAACGTCTGATTTTGGTGCTGTGAAGGAGTTTTTAAATGGGGATTTGCCCTCCAGAGGGGGGGTTCAGGAAGAAATTTCGTTCAGTAAATTAAAAACAGGTGAGATACCTCATTTTGGTCCGTTTAGATCATATTTTAAAAAGGGGTTAAAGGTTGAGCGGTACAAAGAAGGAGTTGCTAAATTGAAAGAGAGTTATAAAAGAACAGTTTTGTCGGGTGCGGCCCTGATTTAAACCCATACATTGAAAGAGAGGCCAGAGACACAGGGGATTGTTAAAGTTGAGAGGTGTTAAGAGGCACGTTTGGGCACAAAGGGTGCAGGAGAAAACAGGTGCTAGGCACAGGTGGAGGTGCAAGGGCCCAGGGAGTTTTTGAAAAGTCTGCAAACCCAGTGGTGGGCAGAAGGAGGGCAAAGGGACATTTGGTTTTTTCATTTGTCACAAAAAGGGGGAAAGTGGGAGGATTGTGATAGGGTTTAGAAAGGGAGAGCCTTTTCGAGGGGGAAAAGGGGCGTAAGGGGAAAAAACTGCATGGAACCAAAGGGGATTCTCTGAAGAGGGGGGGTAGCCTTGGGTAGCACTGGACAGCCTCAGTGTCGGGATGGGGGCACTAGGCGAGTGGTTCGTTCCAGTGGGAAGAAGGGGGATTGGCCGAAGGTAAAGTGTTACGAACACTGGGTTTTTCATGCGGTGGTCGAACAACGCTGGCGAAAAGGGATTTGACAGGGGAAATCCAGACCTGTACTCTAAACGATGGCATGTGAGGGGGTTTCAGTTGCTAAGATAGGTACGTACCCCTTACTCTCAGGCGAGTTGTCTGCTTTGGGGATGGAGGGAAACCCCCCTTTACGATTTTATCATTGGAATTTTCCAGGTGCAAAGGGGTCCGGGGGTCCGATTGTTGCTGCACGGGGGAGCAGTTCAAACACGGGGCAAGAAGGAGGAAAAAGGGTTTTAAAAAGTTTGTTTTTCCAGGAAGGAAGCAGGGAAGAGTGTCGCCTGATGGTTTAGGGGAGCACAGGAACAAGAACCTTTGCTCGTGAAATTTGGGGGTTTGGGAAGGGTGAGGAAAAAAGGGGTTGAGGGGGTGAGCAGAATTTTTTGGAAGGGGGGTGTTGTACCCATGTTCCCAAAAGGGGGACGGAAGGTGACCACTCGTTGAGGCCGCGTGTTTCGTGACATTCATGTCAGTGGGGCAGAGTCGCTATGGGGGTTTTCGGCAACCCCGCAAAACAGCTAACCGAGCTTTGTACTTTTTTGGGCCAGGAGCTGGCCCCGTAAAGCGGGTTCGATGTCCCTGTGACGGTGTAACGGTCAGCAAAGGGGGGAAGAGGAAGGGCCTCTAAACTTCCCCCCTTTAATTTAAAACCGTTCAGGAGGGTGGCTACGATCTGATTGGCCCAAAGCGCCCTGTTTCCCAAAGGTGGGCAAGGGATGTGTTGACCCTTTTTGGCTACGCGACCGAAACCCCGAAACGGTTGCATTAAGGGCGTGTACGAAAAAAGGTCCGCTGAAGGGCTGGTAGCATCTTTTTTCGCGTGGGGGGGGCCAGCAAAATTCTCAGTGACAGGGGGGACAGTTTTCCCCAGGCGGTGAAGGAGGTCAACAGGTGCTGGGGTCACACAGCTGCTCACTACCCCATACCATCCCCAAGCAATGGGTTGGTGGAAAAAATTTACGGTGGGCTGAAGGGATCTTAAAAAAGCTCTGTGAGGAAGGCCAGCAGATTGGGACCGCTAATTCACGGCACTGTTTGCCTACAAGAAGCCCCCCAGGAAAGCACAGGGTTTTCCCATTTGAGTGCTGTATGGCGGACGTTCGGGGGCGGTGTGCATTTCAAAGACTGTGGTCCGGAGAACAGGAGTCCCAAAAAGGTCAAAAACCCCCTTTCAGTATGTGGTGGCCCCACGCAATAGGTCGAGGAGACTGTAGGTCGCAAGGGAGAGTTTTCGGAGGCTGGGTCGCAGAAAAGCGATGAAAGGAAAGGGGAGGAAACAATTCCCCAAGGGGGGAGATCAAGTCCTGTTACGCTTCCCACGGGTACAACAAGCTGCTGATGCATTTGGAAGGGGGGCCCTTTACCATCATTGAAAAGGTAATCGGACTACCGAATCGAGGGAATGGGGAAAACAAAACTTTTCCATGCAATTTACCCGAAAATATTCAGCGTGAAGGGAGCACAAAAGGGCGCAGCACAAACATTTATGGGTGAGGGAGACCAGCAGAAGAGGGGAAAATTTTTTTTGCCTGAGTTTCCAGGGGGAAAAGTCTCAGGGATGTGTCACGTAGAAGGGTAGACGTAAGACAGGGGAATTAGGGGGGTCTAGAAAGATGGGGCTTCCTGACTGATAAACCAGGCAGGACAAAACCCGAGACATGTACGGGGGAGTTGAATCACGAAACCCCTACATTGAAAGCCTACCCCATCCCATATGCCACCAAGCAAGTGATCGAGGGGAGGTAAAAAGTGTTGGCCTTGGGGTGTTGAACCGCCAAATCATCATTTTTGTGACCGCGTCTTAGGAGGAAAAAGTCAGGTGAGATCGATTCTGTGTCGCTATGACGTCTGAAAAAGTGTCACCAAGGTCGATGCGGGGTCATACCAAACTGGAAACCTGTTCGCTCAGATCGCCACAAGCAAAACCAGTATTTCACCGATCGATCTGACAAGGGTTTCTGGCAAAAAGCCTTGAGTGAGGGCCCCCAAAGGAAGTCACAGCATTTTCCATCCCCTGGGGTTCGTGGGGAGTACTCCCTTTTTGGGATGGTCAACGCACCCGCAGTTTTTCTCGAAAGTGAGGAAGCTTTGACGGGATTGGAGGTGTTTTGAATTTCATGGATGACATTCTGATCGCATCCGAGAATGGGGGAGCATAGAGGCACTAGGAGCAGTCTTGGAGAGGTTGAGAAAGCCAACTCAAGCCAGACCCAACAAAGTGCCAGGGGGGCTTTCCAAACCTGGGTTCTGGGTTTTTTTTTCGGGGCGACACAAGCGCCAGAAAGGGGAAAGGGGGAGAAATGATGAATTCAGAGAGCCAAAGACCAAACAGAAGTCAGGGTCTGCTAGGCTTTATTGGTTTTTATAGGGAGTTTGTTTTCCAATTTCGCGCAATCACGGGCCCTCGTGTTTGGTAAGGGGAGGGAAACCCGGGAGTGGTTTGATGGTCGAGCTGCAGAGCAAACAGCAGACGGGTTGGAAAGACTAGGTTCCCGTCCCCTCTTGAAGCTACCAGATATGTCCAAACCCTTTTTGTTTCGGACAGATGCATCGGTGGTGGGATAGGTGAGTATTGCTGCAGGGCATGAAGGGGCGAGTTTCCTTGGAAAATGCTAGCAGGAAGTTTAAAAGGTGAAGAAGGGGACGCAAAAGTAGGAAGGATGTTTAGTGTTGTGTGGGCCCCTGCGAAATTCCACAAATACTTTGGGGAAAGAGTTCGTGATCGAGACGGATCATCAACCACTCAAAATTTCCCGCAGGGGCCCCCCAGTTTAAAAAAAGCAGAGTTCGCGTTGGGCAAGGCATGCAGCCCTACAGGTATCGAGTGAGTACATTCCCGGTCGACAGAATGTCGAGCTGACTTTTAATGTGTTTTTGCAAGCTGCAACTCAGAAAGGGGGCAGTCTATCGGGGGGCTTTATTGATAATATGTGTTGATTCCGTTATGTTTATTGGAATGGGTTATTCCCCCGTTTGGGATGTTCATATTTTTTTTGTGTGTGAGATTGTTTATTTTTCTTTGTGGACTTGTTCTGTGGTGTGTTATCTTGGAGCATCGCGCTTTTTGAGTGATCATTATTTGCAAAGAGTGAGGATGGAGATTCCTCAGTGAAATGCTGGTCGTGATATATTATATTGTGTTTCTAATAATGTGAAGAGAAAATTGGCAAATCCGCAGGTAGGGGAATTTTCAATTTTTCGCCCCAAAAGGGCGTTTAAAATGAGTTTAAATAACGCAAAAGCGACGTCAAAGATAACTCATTGGGGTGGTATTCACTAATGATATATTTTTAACTTATGAAACCCTTGGTGAAAATATTTTTTTTTAAAAATTTTTCGCGGTACTGTGTGTAGCAAAAATTTGGTTGTTGGACCGTTGTTTTGAGACAATGCGGACATAGTCTTTTTCAAGGGGGAAAGTGCCGGGCAAAAAATTCAAATAAACCAAATTTGTGGTCAATCGCCACCAGCCCAGTTGGGGCTTAAGCCCTAACTAAACATTCTAGGCGTCGGAAGACGGGCCCCAAAGGGCGGGTCCGGGCCCAAATTAAAACTTGTGGAGAGGTTTCACCGGCGTTCTGTCCACCTAGATGACTTTAAACGGTTTGCCGACGCCCCGAGTTGCCCAGACGGGGCCTCAGTACCTGGGCCCGCTTTTTCCCGGCCCCTTTGTGCCAGGCTTGTCATTTAGAAACGTGGACCCCCCCAGCCAGTGGGCCCAATTTTGATTGACCAGGTCACCACTTAAGCCCCGGCCCCTTAAAAAGGAAAGGGGGGAAAGGGAGAGTGTGGTGGGGGGGAAATTAGCTAATCAATTAGACGACCAATTTTACCACCACAGGAGTAAGGCGTGTCGCATGATGGCATGATTTGAACATCCCAAAGGAATTTGAGGGGTAAATTCGGGGTGTCAGGGGTAAAATTGACCAATGGTAATCGCCCCGTGGAGAGATCGGAAAAACAAAAAAGGATGGGAGAGTGGAGAACGGGGGAGAAGAGGGGAAGAACGAACAGAGACAGAGAGAGGGGGGGTTTTAGGTTGCTTTGGGAAAAGCAGAGAGATGAGGGGGGAGAGAAGAACCCAAATGGAGAATTAGCATGAATAGTTGCAGAGGAAGGACTGAGGAGAGTGTGGAGAGAGAGAGTAGTTGCTAATTTGAAGAAAAAAGAAAGAAAAGAAAAAAGAAAGAAACAACCATGTCCATTGATAAAGCAGACAGAAGAGAGAGAGGAGAGGAGGCAAGCGTTTAAAGCAGGAAGAAGAAAGGAGAACAGTCGATGTTGATAGTCACGTTTTCCCTAACGGGGGGTTTGACCCATACCTGGCAGCGTCACTTCGCCCAAACGAACCCCAGACCCAAAGCAAAGTCTCACCTGACCAGGCGCCATCAGCCCCAAAACCAGTGCCGGGGGTTGTTCGGTTGTAAAGTGAAGTGAAAAGAAAAAAAAAGAAAAAAAAGACAGTGTTTTGAAAAGTTAAGATCACTGGCAGGAAGTGGAAATCATTTATCCCGGGTTTTGTTAATGATGTTTTTTGATAAATGATTTTGTGAAGTTAGGAAAGAGAGAAGTTTTATTTTATTTGATTTTATGCATTGATGTTTTTTTCTATGATCTGTATAGTAAAGTTTAGACTTTACTAGTGGTTTTTGTGACGAATGCATGAAATGAATGGATTGAAACAAGTGGAGTGGTTTTGGGGTTGCGCTTGTCCTTCCTCCCTGACTTTTCACCCAGGTTGCCACCTGTCTTTGAATTTTACTCACCCACCTTTTGTTTCCTTTGGTTTTTTGATCACTTGGATTTGTCCATTTGTGACCCCTTTCCTTTTTTTTGGACTTAGAATGGCAGGTTCTTCGGACCTAACGGGGGTGACACTTTCCGGTTTTTATTTTTTTTACAAGCAAATGGGAGTCCCCCCCGGAAAAATGGAAGCTTCGCTTGCAGTTGGAGTCTTTATCAGCAACAGATTTTAAGTGACTGCCCATGAATTGTTTCAAGTTATGAGATCCTTTTTCAGTTCATAAAGTGATAGTAAAAGTGCTAAAGGAAGCATTCCCAAGTCTCTGTAAACCAAATGATGTTAAGACCCCCTTTGGTTGATAAAGAGTGCAAAACTTTGAAAGGGTAAGAGAAAAGGTGCTCAAAGATTTTTGCTAGGTTTCTATGGTGGGGAACAAAGTTAAACATCAGGCGTTGTAGGCTAAAGTGTCGGTATACTTTTAAAAACTAGAAGAAAGAATCTTGGAAACTTTTTGTTCAAATCTGTCTTTAAGGTCAATTCAAGGAAAGTTTTGGAAAATAATCCGTAAGATTAAGGGAAAGTCGGCTGCATCAGTTTTAAAATGTTTGCAAGTAAATGGATCGATTATTACTGATAAAAAGGAGGTTGCTAACTTGCTAGCTGCTACTATTCATCAAAATCGTCAGCTGATCATTATTGCAAGGAATTCCAGCGTATCAAAAGATCAGCAGAGTCAAAATCTTGTTCCTTCGAGCAGATAGTTTGAGGATTACAACTGCGTTTTCAGCATGGATGAGTTAAAGGACGCCATTTTGAAAGCCAACAACTCAGCTCCTGGACAGATTGACATTCATTATCAATTTATTCAACATTTGCCAGCTGAGGGTTTAAAGTGTTGTTGTCTCTGTTTAATCATGTTTGGTGTTCAGGGTATTTTCCACCTTCTTGGACAAAAAGCGGTTGTTTATCCTATTCCTAAACCAGGGAAAGATCATTCGGATCCTAACAACTATCGTCCTATAGCTCTCACTAGTTGCTTATTGTAAAACTATGGAGAGAATGGTATATTCTCGATTTTATGGCAGTTAGAATGTCTGGGGGCCTTAGATGTTTCCCAGTGTGGATTCCGGAACAACCGCAGTACTACTGATCATCTGGTTCGTTATGAGTCTTTTATCAGGAATGCTTTGATCAATGGAGAACATGTAGTTTCTATTCTTTTGATTTAGAAAAAGCTTATGACACAACATGGAGGCATGGAATTCTTCAGGACTTGAAGGCACTTGATTTCAAAGGTAATTTACCAATGTTTATTGCTAATTTTTGTCTAACAGGCATTTCAGTGTTAGACTTCATTCGACCTTTTCAGATCCTTTTGAGCAGGAGATGGGTGTCCTCAGGGTAGCATCCTTTCTCCACTTCTGTTCAATCTGAAGATTAATAACATCGTCCAGTCAGTAAAGTCTGGAATTGATAAGTCATTATGTTTGATTGACTTCTCCATCTCTGCCAAGGGGAAAACTTGGCTGCAGCTGAGCGTCAACTTCAATTGTGTGTTAATCGTGTTCAGCAGTGGGTTACTGAAAATGGATTTAAGTTTTCAGCTACTAAGACAGAGTGTATTCATTTCCATAGGAAAAGATTCTCAGGTCTTAGAACAGCTATCAGTCTCAATGGTCAGGTAATTAAAGTTTCCAAACAAGTGAAATTTTTGGGGGTTATTTTTGATAATAAGCTTTCTTTTTTGCCTCACATTAAGTACATTAAACAATCTTGCCAGTCAGGTTTGAATGTTTTGAAGGTTATTAGTCACACTGATTGGGGTGCAGACAAGCGAACTTTGTTGCGATTGTATCGAGCTTGGTGAGACCAAAGCTAGATTATGGGTGTGTGGTATATGGTTCTGCACGAAAGTCTTACCTCAAAGCTCTTGCTCCAATCCATCATCAAGGACTGCGGATTGCTCTGGGAGCACTTCGCACATCTCCAAAAGAAAGTTTGTATGCTGAATCGGGTGAACCCCTCTGGAGCTAAGGAGGTTGCGTCTTTCCATGAATTACTACCTGAAACTGAGGGCTAATCCAGAAAACCCTGCCTATGATATTGTCATGAACCCGCCTTTTAGAGCCAAATATGACTTAAAGCAAATGAGATTCCTCCACTGGGTATTCGTATTTTGCCCCATTCGGGGCAGCTGGCATTGACCTTGATGCTGTTGATGATGGTCCATTACAGACTGATTTACCTCCTTGGAAAGTCGCCAATCCAGAGATTAATTTTATTTAACTCAATTTCGAAAGGAGGTCACCTCGGTGTTGCATATAAACAACTTTATCTTGGGCAATGTGAACTTTATAAAGATTTTATCAAGATTTTTACTGATGGTTCTAAGAAAGGTGAGAGGGCTGCAGCTGCCATTAGTGGGTGATAACGATTTTCAGGAGCTACTTTGTTAAGATTGCGGGATTGGTCATCTGTTTACACTGCTGAACTGAAGGCTTTAAATCTGGCCCTCAGTGCGGTGTCCAGATCAGATCAGAATGATTTCCTTATTTTATCGGATTCATTGTCGGCATTGTCGGCTTTGTCGACAAGAGAAGTATCACATCCAGTATTAGCGGATATTCATGATCTTCATACTCAGCTTGTCTCTTCGGGAAGGCATATAGTTTTCTTGTGGGTCCCCGTCACATGGGAATCTATGGTAACTCAGTGGTGGACAAAGCAGCCAAACAAGCTCTCGGTGCAAGTCTTTCCAGGAGGCCTATGCAGTTTGTTCTCACTCTGATCTACGTCATAAATCCAGTTTGTATTGTCGTGAACTGTGGCAGAGTGAATGGTGTAATCAAATTCATAATAAATTGTTTAAAATTTGCCCAGATTTAACCAATCCTTTCCCATCGGTGGTACGTAACCGTAAAGAGGAATCGATTTTGTCACGGTTACATATTGGGCACAGCTATATAACGCACAGTTGGATATTCAGAAGGGAAGACCCCCCATGGTGTGTTGCGTGTGACAGCTTGTTCAGTGTTAATCATTTTTTGACAGAATGTGCTGATTTGATGTGTATCAGAGAGAAGTTCTTTTCCACCAGTGATTTATCGGTTCTTTTTCGTGAGATTTCAGTGGATCTTATTTTTTTTCTTTTTTGAAAGAGGTAAACTTATATTATAAAATATAGGGTTTTATTAATGTATTACAGGTGTCGAAGGAGTTGAAAAGATAATTGTGCTTTTGTCCTCATAAATTTTAAGTGATGTGTTAATACTAGTGTGAGTATTTGTATCAAGAGACTCAGATATGATAGCTGAGGTCCTGATTTGGCTCCTAGTAGTCGCTGGACCCTATAAACACTAACTAACTAACTAACACGGCATTACGAGACTGAGGTGGGGCGGGGAGGAGGGAGGGAGAGGGGGAGAGAGAGAGACAGAGAGATTGAAGCTGAATTGAAAACTGACGTGCAGGCGTGACTTCACAGAACAAAACGGATCACACACGCACACACGCACACACACACACACTGACTGACACACACACACACACACACACAACACACACACACACACACACACTGACTTGCACACACACACAAAGATTCAAGATTTTAATCCTGCGACCCCTTTTGGGGCATGGAGGACTTGAAACAAATCAAACAAATAGAAATGAAACACATCAAACATCAAAATTTTCCATATAATTAACATACTGAATGTAATGTTACACAACTTTACTAAGTTTCAAAAACTTCACTAAGTTTTGCAACAGTTTCTTACTACACAAAGCAAAGGACAATAGTTAAATACGGACTTTGTATATGTAAATTTTCTAGGTATAAATGATTTCAAATGTCGTTATATTGTTAATTTCATTACAAAATGAAATTCATCACCAAGGTAATTCTGTCACAGTCCCGACAGAATCGTTCATCGTGAGGTATTCCAAATCATCTGCCAATTTCTATCTGAGTTTATGATTGCCACAGCGAAATGGAATCAGTGGGTATATATAAACATCAGGTAACATTTTAATTTATTTTTCACGGTGAAACTGTTTTAAAATTTCTGTAAATAAACACTTATTACTAGATTCTAAAGCATCATTCCATGCACGTTTGTAAATGTCTTCTATGAATTACGAACTTTCTGCAGAGACTGTGAACAGACTGAGACAAAACTTTTGTGTTCTCCCACAACAGTCGAATCCTGTTTCTATTAGGACATCCCGTATACACATCACACCTGGATGTAAAACCCTGATTTCTGTATAAATCGTACAATACCTGATTACAATCTAGATGAATATTTGTTTGTTTGTGGAGAAAGTAAGGATGATCAGAATTTTATCATTCGTGCATGTACTTGAACTGACACGGATACATTCCTAGTTCTCCATATATCAATTCTTTTTTGGTAGAACGATTTAAATGAAAAAGATGCTTAAAGAAGTTTAAGCTGAAAACTTTCCATTAGCTTTAAATCACTAAATCCCCCCAATTTCACAGCCATATAAAAGCACAGGCAGTACCATTGACCGGTATAAGTCCAGTACAATGTTTATAGGTAAATCTTGAAATCTTGCCATCTTTAGTAAAAGAAAACATTGCACATTTGCGCTTGGTCATACAAATGCTTCTTACATTTATAAAAAATTCCTGTTCTGCTAAAGATTATACCTAGTATTTGAAAGTGTGTACTATTTCTATACACTGGTTTTTAAATTTTAGTTTTTTGCTTGGGTTATTGCGTCCATTAAAGATACACCCTTGTTTTTGCTACATTAACATTAAGCTTCCATGTACTAGAATACTCGCTTAATACATCAAGAGCATGCTGTAAACCGCGAAAAGAATCTGCAATAATAACAATATCATCAGCATATACAGAGGTGCCAACCTTACGGTTTCGCCGTATTTTCTTACGGCAGATTTAATATCTTGCGTTTTTACGGTCACTTAATTTATCTTACGGTGATTTTGATTGATTTAATTTTTGAGTCTGTTCACAACGATGGTGATATTAGACTATATATTCAAAAAAGAAGAAAAAAAAAAGTATTTGTGTGTGTGTGTGTGTGTGTGTGTGGGTGTGTGTGTGTGTGTGTGTAAGTGTTTATATGAATGTGTGTGTGTGTGTGTGTGTGAGCGCGTGTGTGCGTGTCCGTGCATGCGTGCATGCGCGCGCCCTTGTGTGTTTGTGTGTGTGAGAGAGACAGAGAGAGAGAGAGAGAGAGAGGAGAGAGAGTGCGTGAGACAGAGAGAGAGAGAGAGTGCGTGTGTGTGTGTGTGTGTGTGCGTGTGTATCTTACGGTGACAAAAGTGACCAGATCGTCTGCTCATGAAACTAACGTAAGGCCAAGCTCGCGTTCTCTCCTCAGCGCTCTCTCGCATAGCGCAAGGCTAAACGCTTTCTCTCACCACTGCACCAGCCATAGGCCTATCGTGCTCAATTTCTAGGTCAAAGCAGGTTTCTCTCTCCATCCCACTGCGCTATTTTGAAACTGCATGGACCCACGATGGCTCAGTGGTAAGAACGATAGCCACAGTAACCAATCAAACGTGCTCTCTCATTTTCTCTGTCCAATTGGAAATGACAATGAGTAGGCCTAGGCCTAGCACCACGCTTTCTCTGTGGTAGGAACATGGCGTCGAATGGAGAACCGCCAAAAAAGAAAGCAAAAACAGGAGCATATTCCCAAAGTTTCGTGAGACCTACATGCAGAAGTATCCTTGTGTTGTGGCCTCCCAAGTTTCATCTCAACATGCACACTGTGTTCCTTGTGAGTTGGATTTTAAGATTTCTCATGGAGGACTCGATGACGTAAAGCGACATTGTGTATCTGTTCGACACATCGAGAAAAGTGGAGCACTCAGCCATAGGACAAGTTTCTTCCTGTATCTTACTGACGAATTCAAAATCTTACTGACAGATTTTTAGAATTGTACTGTCAAGTCTTGAAGGGGGTTGGCACCTCTGCATACAAAAGTAAAAGTAAACTAATGTAACTTGACTTGACTTGACTTGACTTGATCCCTTAGACGTCGGTCCGTGGGGGCACCTCTGAAGCAGTGACAACCATCCTTCTCCATTCCTCTCTGTTCTCTGCCCTCCGCAATGTATTTCTCAGCCGCAGGCCTGTCCACTCCGTGATGTTATCCTCCCATCTTTTCCTTTGTCGACCTCTTCGCCTTTGTCCTGGTACTGTGCCCTGCATGATTGTCTTGGCAAGGCCTGATGATCGTGTGATGTGTCCATACCATTTCAATTTGCGTCTTTTTACTGAGGTTAGGAGATCGACATATGGACCAATTTCATTCTTGATGCGCTTTTTAACTTCCACATTGGTGATGTGATCTCTGTATGAGATGCCAAGGAGTCGTCTGAAGCACCTCATTTCCATTGTTTGGATCTTTTTCTCAAGGTCTGGTTTCAGCGTCCATGACTCACAGTCACAAGCATAAGAATATCGCCATGACTAAGGATCGCATCAGTCTAATCTTTGAGCTGATGGAGATGTTTTTGTTTCTCCAAAGAGGCGTTAGCTTAGATAGCGTGGCTGTGGTCTGAGCGACTCTTGAGATGATTTCAGGTCTTGAACCTTCGTCTGAGATTGTTGCCCCCAAGTACTTAAATGTATTGACTGCTCAAGCTTTTTTGCTGTTGATGGTTATGTCTTGGGTAAAGCCGATTGGGTTGTTAGTCATGACCTTTGTCTTTTCCGCACTTATTTCCATGCCATAATCAGCAGAGGTGTTGTTGAGTCTGTTGATCAGGTGCACTAGCTCTTGTTCGTTTCCAGCTAGTCCATCTATGTCGTCGGCAAAACGGAGGTTGGTGATGGTTCTCCCTCCAATATTTACAGTTCCTTCATGGTCTTCTAGCGCATCGGTCATAATTCTCTCAAGGAAGACATTGAAAAGTCTTCAATGTAACTTAATAAATCTGAATCAGGAAGATTTAAATCAATATTTAAGAAAGCACAGTTACGATCTGTGAGATATAGTTCAAGATCATTCAAATACAAAGAAAATAGCAAAGGTGAAAGATTTTCACCTTGACAAACACCTCTAAAACTGCCTAAAACACACCTTCACTCACTCACATACACACACAAGCAGAAGAGTAGGCTGTTTCTCACTACACATTTAGCTGACCGACAGTGGCTTAGTTTACTGAGAGTAACAGCTGTTGATTCACAGGAAGGCAAACCGATCTGACAGTGGATACACTATGTACAGGACTGATGGGTTGGTTTAGCCTTAGAAGTAGTGCTTTTGCATCCACATGAGCTATTTCATGTATGTATAGAGAACTGATGATGAAGAGTCAACTTAGAATAAATGGGGATGAAGAGTTAACATGGAGTAACTGATGATGAAGAGTTAACATGGAATAAATGTGGGGGAGGAGTTAACATGGAGCCAATGGGGATGAAGAGTTAACATGGCGTCATTGATGATGGAGTCAGTGAGGATGAAGAGTTAACATGGAGTCTTTGAGGATGAAGAGTTAACATGGAATAAATGTGGGGGAGGAGTTAACATGGAGCCAATGGGGATGAAGAGTTACCATGGAGTCAGTGAGGATGAAGAGTTACCATGGAGTCAGTGAGGATGAAGAGTTAACATGGAGTCAGTGAGGATGAAGAGTTAACATGGAGTCAGTGAGGATGAAGAGTTACCATGGAGTCAGTGAGGATGAAGAGTTAACATGCAATAAATGGGGATAAAGGGTTAACATGGAGTCGGTGTGGATGAAGAGTTAACATGGAGTCGGTGAGGATGAAGAGTTAACATGGAGTCGGTGAGGATGAAGAGTTAACATGGAGTCGTGAGGATGAAGAGTTAACATGGAGTCAGTGTGGATGAAGAGTTAACATGGAGCTAATGGGGATGAAGAGTTAACATGGCGTCATTGATGATGGAGTCAGTGAGGATGAAGAGTTAACATGGAGTCAGTGAGGATGAAGAGTTAACGTGGAGCTAATGGGGATGAAGAGTTAACATGGAGTCAGTGAGGATGAAGAGTTAACATGGAGTCAGTGAGGATGAAGAGTTAACATGGAGTCGGTGAGGATGAAGAGTTAACATGGAGCTAATGGAGATGAAGAGTTACCATGGAGTCATGGTGATGAAGAGTTACCATGGAGTCATTGGTGATGGAGTCAGTGAGGATGAAGAGTTAACATGGAGTCAGTGAGGATGAAGAGTTAACATGGAGCTAATGGGGATGAAGAGTTACCATGGAGTCATTGGTGATGGAGTCAGTGAGGATGAAGAGTTAACATGGAGTCATTGGTGATGGAGTCAGTGAAGATGAAGAGTTAACATGCAATAAATGGGGATAAAGGGTTAACATGGAGTCGGTGTGGATGAAGAGTTAACATGGAGTCGGTGAGGATGAAGAGTTAACATGGAGTCAGTGAGGATGAAGAGTTAACATGCAATAAATGGGGATAAAGGGTTAACATGGAGTCGGTGAGGATGAAGAGTTAACATGCAATAAATGGGATAAAGGTTAACATGGAGTCGGTGAGGATGAAGAGTTAACATGGAGTCGGTGAGGATGAAGAGTTAACATGGAGTCGGTGCGGATGAAGAGTTAACATGGAGTCGGTGCGGGTGAAGAGTTAACATGGAGTTGGTGAGGATGAAGAGTTAACATGGAGTCGGTGAGGATGAAGAGTTAACATGGATCAATGGGATGAAAGGTTAACATGGAGTCAGTGAGGATGAAGAGTTAACATGCGAGATAAATGGGGATAAGAGTTAACATGGAGTGGTGAGGATGAAGAGTTAACATGGAGTCGCTGAGGATGAAGAGTTACACATGAGATAAATGGGATAAGGTTAAATGGAGTCATTGAGAAGAAGATTTACAGATAATGGATAAAGGGTTAACACGGAGGTCCGGGTGAGGATGAAGAGTTAACATGCCGGTTCACTGACATAAAGTTCACACTAAGTGGCCTGTGCGGTCATTGAGGCGCGTCTCCAGCCTGGAAGCTGGACACGTGGAGGCCTGGGAAGGATGCTGGCTGGTTGGTGGTTGTTACTGCATAAATGGTATCACAAGTTTGGGGTTCCTGTAGACATTAAGCGTGTTCTCATGCTGGGCAAATGTCATTGTTGACGTTGGAGTCTGAGTCATAGTGTGTTTCTTGGTGCTGGTGTGTGTGTTTGTTGACTTGCTTGTGTTTTGTCACAAGTTGTGTGTTCTGTGACATAGTGTGTTTCTTCAGGGGGATTCCATGAATGGAATTTCGGGTAGAAGCATGATTTTCTGATAGAAATGTTATTCCTCGTGAAATGTTCGGAGTATATGGCTACTTTGTTGACTTCGGTGATTTTGTACATCAGAGTGGTGTCTAGCGTGTATATGGCCTATTTGTCAGGCGCAGAGTGGGACATCTCAAAAATGGATCCGCGGACATCTACGCGGCTTCAATTGACGAAAGCAACAAAAGATCCTGGATTTGGGAATGTTGATTGAGACCTACAGAAAGTTGTACAATTCGCAGAGAATAGTGGCTCCTTGTGGACTCGTTTTGTTCTGCTGTCTGAGGAAAGAGCCTATAGTCGTGGGCTATGATTCTGTGATACATTCAATGTTCTGTCCGAACGATGAATTTTTGTAATGTTTGCATGTGATCTATAGATGAAACCGTGCCCAAAAAAAAACATATTTTATGCTCTCTGAATGTTTCATTTATTTGCCCAAAATACACCAGATTGCACAGATATGCATCCTTAAGAAAAAAATTTTCCGGGGGGCATGCCCCCGGACCCCCTAGATTTCCTCTTTTTTGTCTGTTACCAGTTCCCACCCCTGATTTGTTGACTTCTTGATGTTTCTGTACACATAGCCCCATAGGTGTGTTTCTCTGTGTTCATATGTGTGTTTCTGTGTACATAGGTGTGTTCCTAGGCACATATATAGTGCATATCTCTGTAAGAGTGTGAGTCACTCATATTCAACCTGCACTGTCCATAAGAATGCTGTAGTATAATTTGGGTAGAATCTGAGGCTGATGATGAACAGTGTGGCTGGTCTGGGACAGTGACTGGAAAAAGGACAGGTGGTGGACAGGTAGCTATAGAATAAAAATCCTAAAGATAGACAGTGACCATGACTGGGAAAAGTTCAGGTGGTGGACAGATAGGTATAGCAGGGTTGCATCTAGAGCGCGGCATTGCACCGCAAAATTATCGGCATGCCCGCAAAAATCCAAACACGCTGCGGGAAAAAAAACCCAAATTCTGAGAAATGCCGCAAATGAAAAGATCGCTTGAAACTGAAAGTAACAGAGCTGCGTTGTAAGCAGCGAGTCAAGCGAGATGCATTACTTTCCGAAAGCAGAGAACAACAAGTATTTTGATTGGGTCTTTTCAGTCTTTTCAGCCAATCAACGGGCTCCGCTTAAATTTACCAACTTCCGGCCGGTTGGATTTGCAGCGTGTACTGCAAATCATGGCGTCGATTCTGGATTATTTCAAGCGTTCATCGGAAAAGAAAAACGAGAACAGTGATACTGAGATAGAGGCGTTGGAAATCGACGAACAAGCAACCTGCGAACAACCTTGTTCCTCTTCGGCTGCTGGCGATATAGATCGTGTCAACAGTGATTTTGAAGATTCGAGTGATCAAGACTGTGAAGTTGCCGAAGATCAAAACTTGAACTGTGCTAGCAGTGTCTCCGAACCACCGTGCAAACAGCGCAAACATGATTTTATGGACAGTTGGACGAAGAGTAGGCCTTGGCTTCGTTATGATAATGTCTGAAGCAAAAGTGATGTTCTGTGACTGGTGCTTACAAAGCAAAAAGAAGAATACGTTTACCAAGGGTTGTCGGAATTTTCGCACGTCAACGCTAGATCGTCACGTCAGTCTCCCTGACCACAAGGAAGCAGTACAAGACATTTCACTCAGAAAAGAATTCCAGTCTTCACATAACTAAGACAGCTGTTGATCAGAAAACTGAATCGTTGACTAGTGCTTTGCATTGTGCGTACTGGATGGCAAAAGAAAACCTTCCCACATCTAAATACAGTGCTGTCTTGGACTTGCTTGACTTTGAAGGTGTGGATGTGCAAAGCATGTCTGTTGGCAAGAATGCGTCATATCAATCCAGAGCAACTGCTGAGGAGTTTCAGGAGTGTATTTTTGAGGTGCTGGAGTCGGAGCTTCTTGACAAGGTCAGAAAAAGTCAGTTTTTCAGCATTCTTTGTGATGAAAGCACAGACATTTCCAATTCAAAGAAGTTGATTCTCTATGTGAGACTGATCGATCCAGACACCTTTGTTGCTTCAACTCACTTTCTTGGAAATATCACTGTTGAGGGGTAGAGAACAGGAAAAGGGGCATTCTGGGCCACTTCCGCCCTCACTCAGTTTCGGGCGAAAGTAACCCAGAATGCCCCTTTTCCTGTTCTCTGACAAGTAAGACTTCAATAACTAAAAAATAACGATTATCTACAAACAAACATACTGTGCAGGGTTATTCGTTTTTAATACTAATTTACTAAACTTTTCAGATTTCAGTTTTCCGCGTTTTTCTGATCATTATCAATAACATCATTTTCGCGCAGACAGTCATTTTCAATACTATCATTTTTGCAGAGACAGTCACCAAACTAAAACTTAGCTGAGACGCTGTGCGAACACCCCTAATTAGAGGGCTTGGGGTTTGTGGCAGGCAGTACCCCGGACGGATCCTATGACCTGTAATTATGGCGCCATAAGGTAGGGCTGGCGTAACCTGACCGTGTGGCGAATTCCCGCCTGGGGTAAAACAGATATAGACATGTTTCTTACATTCACCTATCATAAGTCAAGATTTAATCATGTGATAGTTAAAAAGACGTCACATCCGCCCAGCACTTAGTGTTGTTGACAACGGGCCTTAAGTTATCTCGTCATTTGGCGTTGTGGTGCTGTGGTGAACGGACGTGTTTCAGTGATAGAGTGTTTTGCTGGTAAAGATTTTGCTTAAACAAATATTATCTATGTCTTAAGACAGCATTTCCTCAGAATTAGAGAGAGAAATTCTGGAATCGCAAGTTGCTCATCAAAATCTATTAGATTTCTCAACACAGCCATCAACTTTAATTCTACCTGACATGGATCAAGCTCAAAATCTTCCATTACTACCGCCAACACCAACGGAATTGTGGACAGAGGAAGAAATGCTCATTTTGCAAGAGAATCAAGACTACTTTAAAAAAATGACAGAAATAATTGAAAAGATTAAAAGGGAAGGACCGCAGGATTTGCCAAAGAAGCCTAAAAGAAAGCTTGAGCAATTGTTAAAAGAAAAGAAAGGAGACAAAAAAAGGAGAACAGATCTTTCAACGCCACAAGAATTACATAACTATCTTATGGCAAATCAGGCTGACATTCAATCAGCTATTTCTAGAGAAGCTTTTGCTGATCAGATATTTTCTAAAACAAAAATGAAGCTGAAATTGTAGAAAGACTACAAAAAGGGATGAGAAATTTAAGGAGGCAAGATGCACAGTCCTTGTTAATTTACATTCAGTTTGGTAACTTCTTGATTTTGTGTAAACAATGGCAGGAAAACGAAAGGAAAGAAGGGAGAACGAAGGAAACATGGGCTGTTTGGTTGAAAGAAAAAACCGGGTATTCCGATGTTCACGCACGAAAATTACGTGCCGTTGCAAGTGTTCTTTATGGATACACAGGGTTTTATGCTGTAGGCCTTCCCTTTCGTTTCATTTTTGGCAAGCTAAATGAAATCAAAGCCATGCTGCAAGTGCCAGAATTTGCGCAGGTCTGGAAACAAGATCCATGCATACCAAGCGAGCTCCAACAGTCCCAGTAAATAGAACCATTCATGCGTGACGGCTGGATAGAATCGATATGCACATAGTATAGACCTGACAAGTTCAGACGTCAGTTACTAAAAATACGACCGTTCACGCGTGAACGCTAGCCTGCCTGCCTGCCTGGATAGAATTGATATGCACTTAGTATAGACCTGGCAAGTTCAGACGTCAGTTACTAAAAATACGACCGTTCACGCGTGAACGCTAGCCTGCCTGCCAACATTCTTACTCCATGTAATGACTTTTTTGCTGTTGTGGTTGCCTGCTTCTTCACCTCTACCCCCCAACGCTCCGCCAACACCCTGCTACAAACTTTTAGGCTGCCTTTCAGGCGGCCGCCGGGTGTACTTTATACAATTGTCTTGTTTTATTTAACCCTAATTATGGCATTGGCCGATTAAATCGGCCCTTTTACTGCAGCCAGCTTGCTAGGGCCGATCTCATCGGCCAATTCGTAAGAGGTTAGTTCTGACACAGTAACTTCCCTTTACTCTTTGAAACGTTGCCTATCATTGGTTGGAGGGTTAGTCTTTCACTGTGTACTTTCAGTTTGGGGGTCCAATGAAAAAAATCGTTCTGAAAATTGTTTGTTCAGGTGACTGAGTCGTTGGCAAAGATGGCGGCAGGTGGTGTTCGTCCTGGGTTGTTCGATGTTTTTGGAGCTAATAATGAAGAAGAAATTGCTGTTAGACAGGAAGAGGTAGATGCAAATGATCAAGAAACATCAGGTAGTGATAGTGACTTTGATGTGGGAGCTGAAGCGGATTCAGAGAATAGTCAGGAAAGTGACGATGATAGCAGTGTGTCGGAGGGGGTGGGTGAGGGAGAGGAGCACGATGATTTTCGTGATAGGAACAATGCAGGCCCTGCTAACCCTGTAGTTGATGGATGGAACGTTATAGAACCACCCGAAATCCAAGATAGGGACGTTCCAGAGTTTAGAGTTCGAAATACAGGACCTAGAAATGCCCCAGAGAACGCAGACCCCATAGACTACTTTAGTTTGTTTTTTGACGAGGCAATTTTTGCACTTAGTTAGGCAAACAAACGAGTATGCACGTTCATTCCTTGCCACTCCTGAACTTGTTCAGTGGCTAGAACAACATCCAAATTCCAGATTTAGGCATTGGCCTCAAAATGGTGTTACTGTGGCCAATATGAAAAAATTCATTGGCCTGAGTCTCAATATGGGACTGATAAGAAAGAAGGAGCTTGCGAGCTACTGGTCGAACAAAGCGTCACAACAAACGATCGAGGTGATGCACACTAAGACCAGTCACATGGGAGACGTGTGTCCATCAGTGGAATACAGGTATAGCAAGAATGAGTGGTGTAATGCAGTGTGGTATGATAGAAAGGATGAAAATGAGTCTACAGCTAATGAATGAAACGTGAAATTTCACGGGTATTTCTTTTTTTTTTTATTTATGACAAAACCAATGCAATTTCAAACTCAAATTTTCTCCCTCTGAAAGATGACATATTATTCTAAGTTTAGGCACATTTACTTTGTCTGTAATCAGTTTCGTCTATCGGGAAATGAGGTGGTCTCCACATACTTTGTGATTTTTTTTTCGTAATCGGTGGCCATTTTGGATCACTGACCACCACTTAGCATAAACCATCCGGTAATATATAACCTCCGATAGTTCTTCCACTAAGCTTCAAGAAATATATAACACTCATAGGTTTTGACCATTGCTTATGTGAAAAAAAAACACCATTTCTGAACACACTCATTATTCAAAAAATTAGTCTGCCAATTAGGTCATTTACACATGCCATAAATAGGGTTAATCAGGCTTTTGTTAAATGCACTTGGTGGCTGCTTTGAACTTGCAACAAAAGAGCCAATGCATCACAAAAACGCAAGCACTGTCTTGCACAAGTGGTGTTACACATGACAAATAATAAAGCTCTGTGTACACCACACACACTCCCACCCCCAAGTCACCCCAAGTTCTTAATTAATTTTTTTAAATTAAGTCACCCCAAGTTTTTAATTAAGTTACTTCAAGTTCTTAATAAGTTCTTGATTAAGTTTTTAAATTAAGTTCTTGATCAAGTTCTTAATAAGTTCTTGATTAAGTCATCCTTTAAGTACAACCAAGTTCTTATTAAGTTATCTTATAATTATCAAAAAAATACAATTTATGTTTTTATCTTAAATAGCAGATGTCTCATATAGTACAACACCCCCTCAAAAAACGCGTCATCGTTGAGGATGTCTTGCTCAGCGTTCTCTGCATAGATCTTAAGGAAGGTTTTACATCCGAAGCAACCGCATTGATTACAATTCTGGTCTATGGAAATGTCTTTTATAGACTCCAGGTCTTTATTTATTGACTTCATCATTTTATAATACGCCATGATCTATTTTTATAAAAATTAAAATTAAGTTCTTAAATATTTATTCCATTATAAATGGATCAAAATGATGCTTTGTTATTGGCGGTTTTGGCGTGCAGTTGTCTTTTTCTGCATTTAGCGGTTCAGGTTGTTTAACTTCTTTTGTTTCTGTTGCCATTCTTTATATGTTTTATAACAGTAATAACCGCCCCCAGCAGCAGCAAGGGCGCCAAAAATGGCAACAGTTTTAGTTCAATATTCCATGAAGACTTTGGGGCCCTTGAATCACATGGAGTTTTTATAGCTGGCATTGAATCAACTTGTTCTGGCGTTGGCGGTGTTATGTTTTCATGATGAGTCATATTCTGTAACATTAATTTTTTTTGTCTGTTCACTTGCTAATTTTTTCCTGCTTCAACACGCCCAGGATTTTTAATGGCCTCCACCTGATTCAGCGTTTTCTGGTGATTTTCTGGCTTGGTTACTTTCTCCACCTGATTCAGTGTTTTCTGGTTCTGATGATTTTCCAGATCGTTCATTTTGAAGGGGAAAAAAAATCTATATGATTAAAAGTTATTAATCCATGATTAATGGCGATAACAATGTTCCAAATCTGTAGTATAGATCACACCCTAGAGACTCTAATGACTTTGTTAAAACTGGATCCTGCGTTAAATCATACGTAAGATCTTGTTCAGAATCAATGGGAGCAAATCTACTGACTAGTTTAGTGTACAAACTAAGAACCGTTTGCCCCACACTTTTCACCATTCTAGACCCCAGCTGCGCTTCATACCTGTTATGATACTTTAAAAATGGGCTTGCGGCGACATCTGTTGAATCTGTTCAATGCTGAATTCAGTTCCGAGGAACTGTTTTGTTTTCCCCCATGCTGCCAAAGATACAGCCTTTCCTTTTTGGGCATAATAGCTTGATCATCAACTTGGTCATTCATAAGTTCAGGAAGGTTTAGGCCGCCTTGTAGCTGTAGTAGATCATCATGTCATGTTTTTTAATAATTATAATTATTTTATTTTATAAAAATGAGCACCGAAAAAACTGTTGCTAACCTTGTATACCATTCTGCTGTTATTGGAGGCCTAAGTGTAGGATACTCAATGCTTGGTAAAAGCTTGTTAAGAATTAAACCAGCAGATCTTGGCAAACTAGACTTTGAGGATTCAGCAAAGCTAATTGCTATCATTGCAGCTTCGGTTGCCACGAAAGATTTTCTAGTCAAGCAAGGAATAATTCCAGACAGTATAAATATGTAAATAAAAAATACATTTATAAAAAATGGCTTCGCTCGTAATGATGATAGGTGGCGCTGTGGTGAATGCGCTTGCTTTTAGCGGAAGTAATTTCGCATTTAGTAAAACTACGGGATGACGGCGAAGAGAAAAAGACATAACAAAGCTATGGAGGAACTAGCAGCTGCACAAGACACCTATGAAAGGCAGAGGCTTGAGCAGTTAGATTTTATTAATGACACACTGAAAAAAACAGGGGCATGCAGCTTACATATTTAAAGATGTTGACCAAGCAATAAAAAAATTTTTATTTAAAACGGAAAAAACGGCCAGACTTTGCCCCCACCAAAATTCAGTATTTTATCAACCATCAGAAAAACAAAAGAGCAAAATGCTTTTATTGCCTTTGTATGACCGTGTGTATTTTTTGCACATTATTGGCTGAGTAAAAATGAAAAAAAATTATTATTCGCCAAAAGGATTTGGAAGGGTTCACAGAAATACAAAAGTAACCCAAAGCGGGGGGTTCAGGAAAAAAAGAAAAGGAAGGGTTTCTAAACAAGCGTTTTGGCAAATTTTATTTACCTCCCCCTAGACGAATACAGAGACCGCACTTTGTGAATACAACCCCAAAAACAAAAACCCCACAAAGGGGATCTTCTATTTTACCCTGATGGATTAGCGAAAAAGATTTTAAGTACGCACTTACAGTCTTGAATCTTTAAAAAAAAGATGCTGAAAAAATTAACACAAAAAAGCGCTTCTGCTGTTCTGTTTCTATACAAATGTTTTCCCCGAGGTCCACTAACTTACCCTGCTGATTCAAGTCGATGTGGAAAGAATTTAAAGGTCAAAGTGAATCAATTTTTGTTAAAAAAAGGGGTTTTCTTTTAGAAGAGGCATTCCGGGAGTTCACGACACAGGCTTTAGTTGAAAACTTTAACAAACTTTTCGAAAACTTTTTCCCACCATTCACAGAGAGCTTTTTGCAACTCTCCAACACAGAAGGGTTTTGAAGACTGCCCCCAGTTCTCCCAAAAAAAAAACTCCTCCCCCCAAAAAAAAAAAAAGGCTGGCCCCCCCCCCCCCAAAAAACCCAAAAACCCCCCCAAAACCCCCCCGGGCCCCCCCCCCTTTTGGGGAAAATATGAAAAAAAAAGAATTGTAAAGAGAATCCGCCCCTTTTATTTTTAAAGAGAAACTGAAAACAAAAAACCCCTCCTCAAAGATCTTTTTGTGAAAAAGAATTTAGATAATTTCCCCCCGAATTTCGCAATTTAAACGTAAATTTTTGTTTAAAAAATGGAAGCCAGAAAAGCGCAAAAGAAACAAGAAAATAAAGGAAGAGACCTTGAAAAATGATACGGGGAAACATTTTGGGGTGAAAAACTATTAAGAAAAATTTTCGAGGTTAATCAAGCATGCTAAATCTCCAAACACCTACAAATCAAACCCCCAAAATTGGAAAAAGAATATTTTGAAATAAAAAAAAAATTCGAACTCGCAAGCAAACATAGAAAAGATTAAATGAATTGGATGAAGCTATGATTGATCTTATAAAAAAAAGTTGATGAAAAATAAAAACCCCCTGTTTATGCGTTCCCCAGTGCCCAATTGCATATAAAACTCTGGATTAACAAACACCGTTTTGTGTTTGTTCTATCTAATGACTTCTTTGTTACAACTGTGTGTTGATCTCAGTAGATTAGATCGCAGTTTTACGTTGTCATGATGAAAAGTCTTATTCCAAACAGTGCTTCTTTGTAGTTGTCATGTGATATGTTTGACTGCACAACGCTGCGAGATATTCCTTTGCTTTCTTAATGATTTTTTTCCTGGCTCGAAAACTGTACATTTTCGATCTTAACCCCACATACTCCTTGATCACCTTTCCGATAATTCATCCTTCATCTTTCCTAAAACCTTCTTATTAACGGATGAATGCAAAGGCGAATCTTTAGGGTAATCAATGTATCATACCATCCTGCATGTCCTTTTAGCCACTTCGGTTTCCATGTTTTATAGATGTCTTCAGTAGGATACCTATAACAAAACTATCTGTATCTGTGTAAAGTACTCTGGACTCAGGATACGAGGGCTTAAAGTAGTCATAAAGAAACTCTAACATCAAAAGCTTTGATAATTCTAAAACAGTAAACCCAATAAATACGGGTTTTTGTCTAATTTGACTTTCTTTTTTTTTCATCATTATCCAAAAAGCTGATCATGAAATTTTCTGAAGTCCTGATAATTAGGTTTTGAAGTCAGCTTAATTGCTTCATTCTCTTTGTGACCAATCTGACATCTTTGCGCTTGTGCGGATTCTCCATAGTCTTTCCGAAACAGCTGTTGTTCATCAACTTGAAAAAGTCTTTTTCTGAAGCATCTGTAGATTTAGTTCTGAGATCAGTGTTCTTCATGATGTATGGTTTCATGAACTGTTCTTGATCGAAAGCAATTATACGATGAACTGCTGTCAACTTCAAACCATGTCTTAAATAAAATTGTAGAAGTCTGTAAGGGCAGACATAATTTTTTTTGCCGCGAAGATTAGGCACAAGTTTAGGCGGCTCTCTTGGATCCATCTTTAGACTTTCTGCTGCTAATGGATAGTCATTATGCAGGTCATGGAGTTCATAAGGATATTCTAAGTCAACTTCTAGAATAAAACCACGCTGTTGACGGGCGTTAAACTGCCCAACCACTTTAATGCCTTTTGAATATTATTCGTACCTGTGTACATCTTGAAGTTACGTAATGGAAGTGATTGTGCCATAGCCCATCCATACAGATTGTTTGCGTCTAAATACATGAGATAGTTAGACCTTTTACTCGGATCATAATGATCCAAGTATTTGTTGTTTGCTTTACAGTAATGATGCGACGCCATACTAATTCCCCCACGCAATCCGTTTTCAATCATCTGAATCATTGGTAGGTCATGACAATAAATCAATCTGTACTCCAGTAAACTTTAAGAAAGCGTCCCAGCTCATCCCGGGCGCAGAAATGTAATGCGCGGATCCAGGCTATAATGTTTCATGCAGGTCTTTCTATAGTTTTCAAAGACGTCCGCCAACAAACATACATCAGCCATCAAGTATGAGTCATGATAGTCTCCCATCGTTTTACAATCTAACTTTTGCCAAGCATCTTGAGCATGCTGGTAATCGGAGTCGCTGATGTCCTTTCCTCTAAGACTAGAAAAGAACGCGCCTTTAGGTGGAAGTGTATCTTCGCCAAACCTTTCCCAACTGTTCATGTATTCATAAGGGTAAACGCCCTTTCTAACGAGAGTCGGGTCAAAATATTTTTCCGTTATTGGGCAGGACTTTAAGGACATAGCCAGTGCCTCTAATGAGCCCATCATGTGTTGCATAGAGTCATAAAAAGACATGTTATTTAGATTAAAGCACATGTACTTTTCTGATGACTGTGCAATGCATGACACCCTGAAGGCATCGTCCACTGCTTTCATTATAAGATGAGAGTCGTAACCTCGCAAGTTATGAAAGAAGATGGGCAGCTTCCATGTCTTAGGATCAAACTTTAGTTGAAGATTGCATTTGTTATGCGCCGCTCCTCTGAACTTTCCGCTAATGTGATCATGGTCTCTTACTGTTGGATTCTCTGCGTTTGATAGAGACCTAAACCACAAATCCAACAGTGAGTGGCTGAGGCATACTGTTGTTGGTCTTCAGGTGTCATTATGATTTCAGATAAGTTTAGATTATTAGAACAGTCATTGCGCACTTGCTGCATGCGTTCTAAGAAGTATTTTGCAGCATTAGGCCCTCTATATAATTCTGGTGCTGAATGGCGCCATCCGACCTGACAATGATGAAGCAAATGAACAAATCTGATGATTACTCATTAAGACTGTTTTTCGAAGTTTTTGTGGCGCTGGCCCTTCATAAGGAACAATGAGTGATTCAAAGTCTGCGTAAACAACATATGGAGAATGTTGCAGTTTTTTCCAGTTCTTAAAACTAACTTTAGATCCAGGTGGGGGCGTAATTAGTTCTGTATTACAGTCTACAGAACTTTTACAATGTTTTATATGTTCACTCGCAGCTTGCACAGATGGAATTCTTGTTAAACATTTTCTGCAGAATTCTTGTTTGCTATGTTTGTTTGTAGTATAACTCAATAATCTACTCATTGTGCGTATCAATGTGTAATGGGGTAGCCCCGCTGGTGAAACATTAGTAGTAAGTCAACATGATTTTTGTCTGGTTCGCTATTGTTGACGTTCTTGACACTTTAATTGCGCCAATTTGTTTCCTCATCCATTATACATAACAGTTATTGGTTTTTTGTCTTCAACTGACATTGGTCTACACTAACAGAAAGGATTCATGAATTAAGACTTGCGATTCTGAATTATCACTCTCTCTGCGGTCGCGGACATGATGCACCTTCAAGAACACCCACATGAAACATTGTGTCTGAATTCTTTATGTTATAACTCTTTTTCCTCCAGTGCGAGGTACGGAATGTAAGCTGCCAACACGTGCATATTAGCTGTTTTAATCTAATCTCTAAGACTCGCCCTCGACACCAGCCTCATTTAGCTTCTCAGCGCAGCGTCAACTGTGCAAGCAGTTCGTGCCAACCGGTGTTAGTCTTAGAAAGAATAGTTGTTTTAGTTGAACCCAGACTTCTAGATTTTCTTCATTTATTGTTACATAGTCGATAAAACAGCTAACATTACTTTAACTGGCGGTCTATTGTTAGTTTGCCGGAACTTGAGAAATGCATGTACAACGCTTGCCTGTACGTTTGTTGGGTCAATAACTTCTAAATCAATATCATTCAGTGCTCTTGATAAACGCTCTCTCTCGAGCATTCCTTCAAACAATTCGTCTTGTCCTTCATATATCTTAGCCATGCTGTCTTTCTTTTCTAAGCCAAAATATTTATTTAAATTAAAAAAAAAAAATACTTAATCAGAATCAATATCAACAGTCTTTTTGTGCTTGGACTCATAAACTAAAGTATAAACACCTTTTGGGTGTTGTTAATGTGAGCTGTTTAGAACAGAGTTTAATGTCTCGTTTACTTTTTTAAGCATTCCTTTTTTATCTGCTCGGGGTCTGGCTGTTGAGAAAAACTTGTCACCGCCTTTCTTTGAAGATCAAACTTTTGTCTTTTGTAGTCATCAAAATCGGCCTGTAAACGATTAAATTCTTCATCCGTGATGTTTGAGTCAACAAGCGCTTTATTTATTGTCAGTTTGAACGAGCTAAGTTTAGCTGTTATTAGTTGAACCATAGCTGTGTGCTTTTGGAGTTTAGTTTTTATTTTTTTGCTAGCAGCACCTACAGCTAATGAACACAGGCCGAGAGCTAAAGACAAAACCTCCTAGAGGTAAAGCCGCGGGTGCGCCTATGCCCGTTGCTAAGAGACCAACACTCGTTCCTGCTGATAGAGCACTTATAGTCGATGCTCCAGTATTAACAATGTAACAGCATTAAAGGGCAGCAGAATACCTTCGTTTGGTTTTGCTGTATTTTGAAAGGTCTTGCTCTAGTACTTGCTGCATTTGCGTAATGTTGGTTAATCGAAGGTTTTACTTCAGCAGCAAATTGCCTGCTATCTCTTCTTTTGTGGCGCTGTAGGCACATTTGGATAAACTTGAACAGACATGCTTTTTATAAAATAAAAAATAATTTAGTATAGTACATCTTTTAATCTGTTATCTCTAATATTCAGCTGCGCATCATATAATAAAAACAAATGTACATTAAGCGGTTTTATCGCTTCTTCTTCTTTATCAATTTGAATGTTTATTACGTCTCTCACAGCTCTCCCGCTTCCATGCAACTGATTATCCTCTGTTGACCTTAGGTCAATCCATAAACCGTATTCGTTGTTAAATAATCATCAAGCCTAACATTGTGAAGATGTAAATCTTTAGACGCAAGGTCAACTGTTGGATTTCTACACCTCCCGCCCCCAAACAGTTTTCTTATTTCATCAAAATGCTGATAAGGTTTAAGCCCGCTAGCGTAGATTTGGTTAGGACTGCCCTCAATCGAACATTGTACTTTCGTTATTTTTGGATTAAAAAACTTTTCACTTCCTCTTTTGAATGGTTCTTCATCTTCACACAGCAATAAAATACCTTTAAGCGATCTTGCTGAGACGCTAAAACTAAAATTCCATATAGTGTCTGCCCTGCTTCTAGGATATGTTGTATGATGAATCACTCTTTCGTAATATATTACTAATTCTGACTCATATTGGTGCCCAATCAGCCTTGCTAAATTAGAGTTGCTAACAACGTCAAACTCTAACGAGATGTCAGAAATGCTGTACTTTGCTTCGTGTCTGTTGATCTGATAACGCGTTTGTATTCATTAAAAGTTAGTTCGTATGACAATCTGTCTTTTAATACCCTTGAAGGTATGGGGCATGCGCTTTTAACAACTCAAAATCTAAAGGAATGGAAAAGCGATTTCCAAACGCATAACTTACAGCTGCATGCTTTTTGTTGTCTTTAACATCTGCGGCGTCTATTCTGTGTTTTAGTCCATCATCATTTTCAATTCTTGAAACGCAAGATCAGCCCTTTCATTCTCGGTTAGCCATAGATCAGAATAGGTTAAAAATATGTCTGCATTGTGTAAAGAAAATACTTCTTGCCCCTCAAGTTTTACAGAAATTTTCTTAACAATTGCCCGCCCCAGATTCTGTACAACTGTCCTGTTTGGGTCTGTTGTTGAATCAAGCGCTATTTTGAAAGTAAGACGCGCAGAGCCTGGCACAATCAATTCATCCGCTCCTAAGTCTGGAAATTTGACAGTAAGAATTTGATCTGCATCAATAGTAGATGGATTATTTGGAACAATAATATTCCGTTTATTTCCCTTCACGCCAAGGGTTCTTTCCAGCTTTCTATACGGGTCAAGAATCGAGCCATATGCTTGTGGCATTTTTTTATAAACAAAATAAAAGTTAATTATTTAAAAACATGGCAGGAATTGAAGGCGAAGAAGATTATGATGTTTTTGATCGTGGAGACGACATGAGTGAAATGATCCCTTTGACACAGCATCGCTCAACGCTCTCAATGTGGCATGAATTAACAGAAAGTAAGGTCAGATCATTATACCAAAGTTTAGGCCAAGAACCTCCCGAATTTATAGACCCTAATGATTTTGAATTAAAAGATGATCATTTGTTTGTGAGGAGCGACCAAGGACAACTTGTTCAGCTTACAACTAAAAAAACCCATCAAAGTTTTTAGCTGTGGGTTCAATTAGAAATAGACTCAGTGTGAAAGATCAAAATCGCCTTGGCCTTGTTAGGACAAAATTAAGGGCGGAGGCAGTTGCTAAACTTCAAAACACACTGCAAGAACTCCCAACAGATAACCAAATGCAAAACATGGAACTTAAAGAATTAAATCAATCAGCAGGTGAAGTAATTTAAATGTAATAGAAGCAGAATCCAGTTTTTCAGAAGAAACAGCGTTAAAGACTATACACGACTCACCGCTACCCATGCGAGAACTAACGGCCCTTGATCATGCTTTAAGAACCATTAGAGGCGAATTAACAAACAATTTAGCAAAAATAGGTGAACTAGATGGGCATATAAAAAGAGAAAAAGAAAAACTCGTTGAGGCTGACGACTCCATCGTAGGGCCTGATATTAAAGAAAGAATAACCCAAAGACTAAAAGATCTTGAACAAGAAAGATCAGCAAGACTAGAAGTGCTGACTACTAACCGGGACCAATTACGAACTCAAGTGAATAGAATAAGAGAAACTATCCGAAAAATTTTATATGAAGACACAACGCTAGCAGAACGAATAAAAACGCTGTTTAGAGAGCAAGGCGTCACATTAGCAAGCGTTATAACGGCCTTAGGTTTTGCAATAAGTACACTGGTGATGGCTATTACAGGCGGCGGTGGAGGGGAAAGTTCAGTGCCTCCGCCGCCATCGCCTGATAAAACATGGGTAAAAAAACAGCTTGATCATCTTGCAAGTTTATTAAAAAAATTAGCTGGGAAAGCCGTGGACGCTTTACCAGAATATTGGGGAGTATTGTCAGCTGGCTTTTGTCTACTGCAAGCAAAGTAGTTGGCTTTATGGCCGAGCACTTATGGACATTAGTTCTCTTAATAGTTGGGTTAATTTTTAGTAAGATAAAGACCAAGTAATCCTAGGCCTGTTAATCCAAGAACAAGCGCTGTCTTTTCATATTCATGGTCATCGCGAACAGAGTCCGCGAGCTTTGCTGAGTCTTCAATGACTTTTGGGGTTTGAACTTCGGGGGTTGGATAACTTAATCTTGGGCGTTCTTTTATTGTTTGTAATATTACTGGCTCAGAATTTATGTCGTTTTTTCCCAACCTTCTGTTCATTGCCTGCTATAAGAATTTCATTATTATAGTTTATTATTGTACCTATCTGGAGTCTGAGTCAGAAGGCAGCATGTATAAACCAGTGCCAACAGCAAAGTCTACTTTCGATCTTGCGTATTGTAAAACATGTTGGTACCTTTGAATACTTGAAGGCAAATCAACTGTAGAATTAATGGCGTCCTCTAAATTTGCTAAGTATTGTTTTGTGCGTCAAAGCCAGTAGAAGGATCAGTTATGCTCGATCTTGTCTGTGCTTGCGACCCTAGCAAACACCAAACGTAAAGTACGAATAGAGTCTTTATTCGTTCTATTCCCGCTCTAGTTAGGCCCTTAGAAGTGTCTAAGATAAATGTTGTCCATGCTTTTTTATGCTCTTGCTGTAGGGACCCAGGCTGAACAGTTTTGCCTGAAAGAAAGTTTTGAAAGGAGGATGCCAGTCATAGTTATACTTTCTGTGCGTGCCCCGAAAATAAAGGTCGCCTAGGCCATGATTATGATCCAACTTTTGTCTAAAGCCTGTCTTGATGTTAATATTGAATTCGTTACAGATCCTTTCAAAAGCCTTCATGTCTATTCTGTTGCTGAGCGGATTTAAAAGGTTTGTCATTTGGTAATGGCGCTTGCAGTTCAGTCAAAATACGTCTGAAGGTGTAATAGAAATGAAATCTGTACACTGACCTCACCAAAGGATCATGGTGATTTAAATGATCAGCATACGACACTCCACACCCAGTTGATGCGCAAAAACACAGCAAAGTTTAACTGGTTCTGATAAACTGCATCGGATGACTAAACCACGCTTTCTTGATGTGGTCGTTTTCAATAGGGGGGTTAAGATAGCTCTTCAATGGAGTACTCACCTTTTTATGAAAAGAGGCAGTCTGGGTCACAGCAATGTCAAGAGTATCAGTTGCTATATTTTTAAGATTGTAGTGCGGCCCCAAAAGAATATTTTGCACCAGTATATTTGAATGCACTCATTTTTATTTCGTTTAAAAAATGTTTGTAACAATAACAACTCAAGACCGTCCTTCGTTTTAGAACATGCTATTGATAACAATTGCGGGCCAAAACGGTCGCGCTCCATGAAATATTTTACAAAGTCGAAGGTTTAATATAAGCGAAACCAAGGGAATAATAAGATTACAAAAAATTGTGGGGCTCAAAGCTAACCAGTTAACAATACCTGATGGGTTTTTAGGGTTTTGCTCACTAAAAGAAGCAATGAGTAAATTCGGCATTACTCTCAAACTTAACAATGCAAATCTAAAAACAATATTAACATTCGAACCTGAAAATGCAGATACTTATTTGATAAAAAGCTAGCTAAAATGTTAGGCTTTAAAGTTGACACTCCGGTCACTAAAAGATTTGTTGTTGCGCCAAAAAACTACTTTTAAGGGGAAAATCCGCTCGATCTTGCATTATATTCATTACTTTATGTCATTTGGATGAGCTGAGCACTGATGAAAACTTATATGATGGAAGGCCCTCAAATGTTTTAAGAGCTTTACCCGGCGGGAAAGCTGCATATTGCGATTATGAAATTATACAATTCCCTAATTTACAGTTTAAAAGATTAGTTTGTGGGAGGGTCGGATCATTTAATATAAAAATCAAAGACAAAGCGGGGAAAGTTTTGGGAAAAGTGATAACCTGCACATTGTTTTGGAAATAAAATAATACGCTACTAAAAAATAATGTCGCGTGGGCCAGAAGAACCCGGAGTTACATTAGCGCCTGTGAGGTGTATAACCTTAGAATTAAAAGACCTTGCAGACGTTGCGGACTTTGAACAGAATGGTGAAATAGGCACTTTGTATGGTTTTGAGTACACTAAAGATGGTGATTATAAACGCAAAGAGGTTGGCGACAGCAAAAAGTTTCCTAAACTAGAACAGCTGCGCAATCTAGAAGCAAATAATGTTGGCCAGTATGAATATAAAATAGTTCGAAAGCCTGACCTCAAATGGCACTTAGAACCATATTTAGAATGGGACATAAAATTGAATTCATAAGCCCATTTACAATATTTTAGCCATCAAAAAAGTTTCAGAAAAGCATTCAACTCTGGCCCTTTACATGTAAGTCTTATGCCAGACGACAATAGTCGGAAAGAGATTGAAATAAAGCCGTATGAGAATAAACAGTACATCCTCCACAGAAGAGAAACGGTTTTAAAGGATGCTTCTACAAAATTACAGTTCATTCCGCAAATGAAATTAGGAGATGCGTTCACAATGATATTTGAAATTTCTGTCTTAAAAGATAAGGGGAGGGATGGGGTTGTGGGCGTTAGTGACGTCCTTCTAAAAGGGATTCTAATTAGCTGGCAAAACTTAGACGTTGAAAAACTTAAAGTTACCGTCGTCATTCTTCACAATGGCGAGGATATTAAGGTCATAACAACAAGCAACAAAATCAATATTAGTCTAAATAGAAACAATCTTACAGAACTGAATTGGATTAATCTTACGCATTTAGGCCTCATAGGGTTTTATTACACTGAACAAGTTTTGACAGAGAGTATGATAAAAACAATAACTGGATTAGATTAAATTCTGTTATAAAACTATGGAGCAGTTAAACTTTATGACAAAAACCCCTCATTGTTCATTAATTTGTGGGCAAACTGGTTGTGGAAAAACAATATTTATCCTCAACCTGTTACAAACAGTTTATCGTTATAATTTTGATCATATTGTGATTTTCTGCCCAACACTTAAATGGAACAAAGCATATCATGATAGAAGGTTTATATGGACAGATGATGACATATATTTAGTTAATCCTAGCAATAAACTGAGTGAGTGTTTAGAACAGTTTTATAGACTGTTTGAAGGAACGCAGACACTATTTATTATAGATGACTGTTCGGCAGAAAGAGACATAGTTAAAAAGAGAAACACTTTGTCGAAACTAGCTTTCAGCGGAAGGCATGCTGGGATAAGTGTGTGGATTTATGCCAGAAATATAACTCGGTTTTAAAAGACTTTAGAGAACAGTTAAAGACTGTAGTTTTATTTCACATGAAAGACAAAGACTCATTTGAAGAATTTTGCGCGAAAATGATGTTATTGAAAATGACCAGGAAAAACTTTACATAGGATTAAACAAAAACTGAAATCTGAAAAGTTTAGTAAATTAGTATTGAAAACGGATAACCCTGCACAGTATGTTTGTTTGTAGATAATCGTTATTTTTGGTTATTGAAGTCTTACTTGTCAGAGAACAGGAAAAGGGGCATTCTGGGTTACTTTCGCCCGAAACTGAGTGAGGGCGGAAGTGGCCCAGAATGCCCCTTTTCCTGTTCTCTGGGGTCTTCTTGTACAGCAGAAGTGCTTTTCAATTTGATCATAAACTTTCTTCAAGATAAGGGATAGACTTGTCCAGACTGATAGGATTTGGAAGTGATGGGGCTGCAGTAATGACAGGAAAGAAAAGTGGGGTTGCTACAAGATTTAAAGAGAAGTGTCCTCATCTTGTGAGCATTCACTGCATGGCTCACCGATTGAACCTTTGCACATCACAGGCTTCCAAGAAGGTGGAATATCTCAAAGACTTGGAAGAAACATTCACAAATCTCTACAAAATCTGCAAACAGAGTGTCAGAACTCAAAGCAATTCAGAAAGTGCTGGACAGTCCAGAACTCAAACTTAAAGAGGTCCATGAAATACGCTGGTTGGCTTTCTATGATGCCCTGTGGGCAGTTTTTAATAATTATAAAGTTCTTGTCACTTATTTTCAAAAGAATGGGAAATCACAGGAAGAAAAAGGGCTTCTGAAGAAACTGACAGATTACAGATTTGTTGTTGCAATACATATGATGATGGACATCATTCCACACTTGTCGCAACTGTGCCTTCTGCTGCAGAAATCTGATTTAGACATTGCAGCCATCAAGCCTCCCATCCAGAACACTCTGTCCTCCATCCAAAGAGCTGAATCAGGGAAGACACACCACCAAGCAGAGGATGAAGGAGAAGCTGAAAAAGACAACAGTGGGGGAGAAAGTGACTGTGTCGTTCAAAGACATTGAGCTGTCAATTCACAGAAGTACTCTTCAAAAGGCAACTGATGACATCACCAGCATGAGAAAAGCTTTCACATCAGAGCTAAAGGACCTGATTTCATCCAGATTTCCTGTTGACCTCGCAAAACATTGCGGATGCATTTGAAGTTCTGGGCTTCGTCCATTGACCTTTCTTTCTTCAGCTGAAGTTGAAAGTTATGGCACTGCCAAGATAGAGCAACTGAGTGAGCATTTTGAAAAGAGAAGACTGTGAAAGATGTCACCAGTCCTGCACTCATTGATCCTCTTAAAGTGCTGCCAGAGTGAGTTTGTTAAAAACTATTGTGAAGCAGGAGAGATATCCAAGGGATAAAATGCAGGAGCTGTGGCAGCTGGTGTTCCAGCATCACAAGGATACCTTCCCCAGTCTGCTACGCCTGGCAGCCATTGCTCTGGTCATGCCCTACCATACAGCCGACTGCGAGAGGGGGTTTAGTGAGCAGAACCAGACAAAGAACAAGCTGCGGAACCGCCTTGAGCAACGCACTCTGCACAGGCTGATGATGATAAAGCTGGAAGGGCCCAGGCTGAGAGAGTTTGACTTCAGCAAAGCCCTCTCTCGCTGGAAGAGTAAAAAGGATAGGAGAGTTTTTCCAAAGGCCAAGTGAAACCAGAGTTGATTGTGGACCATTCATGGGATGGCAAAATGTATGTTCATGTGACTTTTTTCTGTGTGTATTAAGGGAGCTACATGTGTGTTTAGGTAAAATAACTGTTTTTCATATGGACTGGAGACAAAACATGTAACTTCGCATTGCAAGTGTTCAGTGTGACAGTATTGACTTTTGGAGAGAAAGGAGTGTGCAATGGACAGTTTTTTTTTCAAGAAAAGGAGTGAACATTATGACAGTATTATTTTTCTCAAGAAAAGGAGTAAACATTGTTACAGAAGAAAAGGAGTGCAGAAATTTTGCAAGGTAAGAAACCTTTTTCATTGAAAATGTGATTTTATGTGAAAAGTTAATTTAAACTAAATATGTGTTCCTTTACTCAAGCCCCCCTTATTGGTTCCAGATCCCCCAAATTTCATACCAATGGGGGCAAAGCCCCCCATTTTAGAAATTTTTAGATGCAACCCTGGTATAGAATAAAGTCCTGTATATACACAGTGACAATGACTGGAGAAAGGACAGGTAGATATAGAATGAAAGTCCTGTAGGTAGACAGTGATGGTGACTGGAGAAAAGGCAGAAGGTGACAGGTAGGTATAGAATGAAAGACCTGTAGATACACAGTGACAATAACTGGAGAAAGAACAGGTGATGACAGGTAGATATAGAATAAAGGTCCTGTAGGTACACAGTGACCGTGACTGGAGAAAGGCAGGTAGATATAGAATAAAGGTCCTGTAGGTACACAGTGACAGTGACTGGAGAAAGGGCAGGTAGATATAGAATTAAAGTCCTGTAGTACGCAGTGACAATGACTGGAGAAAGGACAGGTAGATATAGAGTAAAAGTCCTGTAGATACACAGTGACAATGACTGGAGAAAGGACAGTAGATATAGAGTAAAAGTCCTGTAGACACACAGTGACAATGACTGGAGAAAGGACAGGTAGATATAGAGTAAAAGTCCTGTAGACACACAGTGACAATGACTGGAGAAAGGACAGGTAGATATAGAGTAAAAGTCCTGTAGACACACAGTGACAATGACTGGAGAAAGGACAGGTAACTATAGAGTAAATGTCCTGTACATACACAGTGACAATGACTGGAGAAAGGACAGGTAGCTATAGAGTAAAAGTCCTGTAGACACACAGTGACAATGACTGGAGAAAGGACAGGTAACTATAGAGTAAAAGTCCTGTAGATACACAGTGACAGTGACTGGAGAAAGGACAGGTAGCTATAGAGTAAAAGTCCTGTAGATACACAGTGACAATGACTGGAGAAAGGACAGGTAGCTATAGAGTAAATGTCCTGTAGATATACAGTGACAATGACTGGAGAAAGGACAGGTAACTATAGAGTAAAAGTCCTGTAGGTGGACTTGATTCCCAGGCTACTGATGACACCACATTCACAGTGACCTCCCCTGTGGTAGTCACAGAGGACAGTGACTGTATTGATGAGCATAAGAGGCAACCTCCTTGTTTATGTTTTAGCACTTTGTGATGCAACATCTTTGTGTTTCAGCGCTTTGTGTGTGCCCATTGTGAGGCAACATCATTGTGTTTCAGTGCTTTGTGTGTGCCCATTGTGAGGCAACATCTTTGTATTTCAGTGCTTTGTGTGTGCCCATTGTGAGGCAACATCTTTGCGTTTCAGTGCTTTGTGTGTGCCCATTGAGGCAACATCCTGGTTTGTGTTTCAGTGCTTTGTGTGTGCCCATTGTGAGGCAACATCATTGTGTTTCAGTGCTTTGTGTGTGTCCATTGTGAGGCAACATCCTGGTTTGTGTTTCAGTGCTTTGTGTGTGCCCATTGTGAGGCAACATCTTTGTGTTTCAGTGCTGTGTGTGTGTCCATTGTGAGGCAACATCCTGGTTTGTGTTTCAGCGCTTTGTGTGTGTTCATTGTGAGGCAACATCTTTGTGTTTCAGTGCTTTGTGTAAGCCAAGTGTGAGGCAATATCCTGGTTTGTGTTTCAGCACTTTGTTTATCACGATACACGATATTTTATTTGTCCTCATAGAATACAAAGAAAATTTGTTTGTGGTGCCATTATCAAAATTCACATATTACAACAAATTATAAACAAGTATATCAGTAAAAATATTCTACTCTTTGCACTGTGCTCAGTCATTCTTGTCAATTCATTTTATCCATCTTGTGTAAGTCTGTACAATATATATAAATATTAACACATGCATGCACACATCCTACCACCCCTCCCCCACCCCCACCACCCAGACACACACACACACCACACCAATATAGAATCACATGCACACACCCTGCCAAAACAGTGTCATACACACACACACGCCACACACACACACACACACACACACACACACACACACATGCACACACATGCACAGAGGCGCACACATCACCACCACAAACCATCATCACATATGCAATATTAACACCTCACTTAAATAAACACTCCAACTGTAAAACAGAACGCTCCAAGATAAGCTCACAGTTAAGTATAAAAAAAGAAAGAAAACAAAAACAATAGCACCATTCAAAAAATCAATTATATTGCAAAATGTATAATTACTTGAAACTGTAAAAGCAACCTGCAGAGTTAAATACAAATCAGGAATAAAAGATTTACTACCAAGTAAGATGTTTGAAGTAGAGAGAGAGAGAGAGAGAGAGAGAGAGAGAGAGAGAGAGCAAAGGGAGATAATTCATAGGGGTGTGAAAATTGGAAACGGACTTGTATGAACATTTTAACTATAAAACATAACGTTCCCTATGAAACCAAGTACGGAATAAAAGAGCACAAAATTTAAATTTATGCCAAGTGTGATGCAACATCCTGGTGTATGTTTCAGCGCTTTGTGTGTGTCTGTTGTCAGGCAACATTCTAGTTTGTGTTTCAGTGCTTTGTGTGTGCCCTTTGCGATGCAACATCCTGGTTTGTGTTTCAGTGCTTTATGTGTGTCTGTTGTGAGGCAACATTCCAGTTTGTGTTTCAGTGCTTCGTGTGTGCCCTTTGCGATGCAACATCCTGGTTTGTGTTTCAGTGCTTTGTGTGTGCCCTTTGCGATGCAACATCCTGGTTTGTGTTTCAGTGCTTTATGTGTGTCTGTTGTGAGCCAACATTCTAGTTTGTGTTTCAGTGCTTTGTGTGTGCACTTTGCAATGCAACATCCTGGTTTGTGTTTCAGTGCTTTATGTGTGTCTGTTGTGAGGCAACATTCCAGTTTGTGTTTCAGTGCTTTGTGTGTGCCCTTTGCGATGCAACATCCTGGTTTGTGTTTCAGTGCTTTATGTGTGTCTGTTGTGAGGCAACATTCTAGTTTGTGTTTCAGTGCTTTGTGTGTGCCCTTTGTGATGCAACATCCTGGTTTGTGTTTCAGTGCTTTTTGTGTGTCTGTTGTGAGGCAACATTCCAGTTTGTGTTTCAGTGCTTTGTGTGTGCCCTTTGCGATGCAACATCCTGGTTTGTGTTTCAGTGCTTTTGTGTGTGCCCTTTGTGATGCAAAATCCTGGTTTGTGTTTCAGTGCTTTATGTGTGTCTGTGTCAGGCAACATTCTAGTTTGTGTTTCAGTGCTTTGTGTGTTGCCCTTTGCGATGCAGTATCCTGGTTTGTGTGTTCAGTGCTTTATGTGTGTCTGTTGTGAGGCACATTCCAGTTTGTGTTTCAGTGCTTTGTGTGTGCCCTTTGCGATGCAACATCCTGGTTTGTGTTTCAGTGCTTTGTGTCTGTTGTCAGGCAACATTCCAGTTTGTGTTTCAGTGCTTTGTGTGTCTGTTGTGAGGCAACATTCCAGTTTGTGTTTCAGTGCTTTGTGTGTCTGTTGTCAGGCAACATTCCAGTTTGTGTTTCAGTGCTTTGTGTGTGCCCTTTGCGATGCAACATCCTGGTTTGTGTTTCAGTGCTTTATGTGTGTCAGTTGTGAGGCAACATTCTAGTTGTGTTTCAGTGCTTTGTGTGTGCCCTTTGTGATGCAACATCCTGGTTTGTGTTTCAGTGCTTTATGTGTGTCTGTTGTCAGGCAACATTCCAGTTTGTGTTCAGTGCTTTGTGTGTGCCCTTTGCGATGCAACATCCTGGTTTGTGTTTCAGTGCTTTGTGTGTCTGTTGTGAGGCAACATTCTAGTTTGTGTTTCAGTGCTTTATGTGTGTCTGTTGTGAGGCAACGTTCCAGTTTGTGTTTTCAGTGCTTTGTGTGTGCCCTTTGCGATTGAAACATTCCAGTTTGTGTTTCAGTGCTTTATGTGTCTGTTATGAGGCAACATTCTAGTTTGTGTTTCAGTGCTTTGTGTGTGCTCTTTGTGATGCAACATCCTGGTTTGTGTTTCAGCGCTTTGTGTGTGTCTGTTATGAGGCAACGTTCTAGTTTGTTTCAGTGCTTTGTGTATGTTATTGTGAGGTAACATCCTGGCATTTGTTTCCACTCTTTGTGTGTCCATTATGAGGCAACATCCTAGTTTGTGTTTCAGTGCTTTGTGTGTGCCCATTGTGAGGCAGCATCCTGGTTTGTGTTTCAGCACTTTGTGTGTGCCAAGTGTGAGAAGCCTTTCCTGGGAACCCGACACTACGAGAAGAAAGGCCTGGCCTACTGTGAGATCCACTACCATCAGGTAAGACTTTTCTACCTTTATTTAGAATGTGGTAACTTGGTGTTCAATTCCAGCCAGTATCTTGTGAATAGGAGTGTCAAACCAGCCTTTATTAACAGTTTGGTTTATTGATAGATAGTTCAGGTCGGTGTCTTGTTAAGAAGAGTGTCAGACCAATCTTCGTTGACTGTTTATTGGTGTAGAATTCAAAGCAGAGTCTTGTTGAGAAGAGTGTCTAAAGCAGTCTTTGTTGATATTGTTTGGTTTATTGGTGTAAAATTCAAAGCAGTCTTGTTAAGAAGAGTGTCTGAAGCAGTCTTTGTGGATAGTTTGTTTTATTGTTGTGCAGTTCAAGCTAGTGTCTTGTTAAGACCAGTTCAGACCAGTTTGATGCTGATGTATTGATGTACGATTCAAGCTAGTGTCTTGTTAAGACCAATTCAGACCAGTTTGATGCTGATGTCTTGATGTACGATTCAAGCTAGTGTCTTGTTAAGACCAGTTCAGACCAGTTTGATGCTGATGTCTTGATGTATGATTCAAGCTAGTGTCTTGTTAAAACCAGTTCAGACCAGTTTGATGCTGATGTATTGATGTACGATTCAAGCTTGTGTCTTGTTAAGACCAGTTCAGACCAGTTTGATGCTGATGTCTTGATGTACGATTCAAGCTAGTGTCTTGTTAAGACCAATTCAGACCAGTTTGATGCTGATGTATTGATGTACGATTCAAGCTAGTGTCTTGTTAAGACCAATTCAGACCAGTTTGATGCCGATGTCTTGATTTACGATTCAAGCTAGTGTCTTGTTAAGACCAGTTCAGACCAGTTTGATACAAAACTTATGATGCTCATCCATCAGTGGATACATTCTGATGTAATTATGTCAAAAAAAACAAAGCAAAACAAAGCAGAAACTTTATGGGAATACATACATGAATTTCCAGTTTACCTTAACTGCAACAACAATTCAAAAACAGAAAGAAATGAAGAAATAAAGAAAATCTCAAGATTTTTCAATTTTGTATAGGAAATAATTTTAACAAAAGAAGGATATAAAACAGATCCATCTCTCCTTCCTCAATAAACAGCCTTTCTCTTGTTTTCAGTTACATTAAAGTGTACCCTCTTAGTCCCCTCAGCTACACAGTGCTGGTGTATGTGTGTTTTACTGTTAAATTGATGCATATATGGTAATACTGGAGAGGTCAGCCTGATATATTTCAAGAAAGTAGAAATAATGTTAAATGTAGGGGTCACGACCGACCCCTGGAGGTCTGCCCTGACAGGATCGTCTAAGTGGGAGTGAAGGGAGTGACTGACCTCACACGCCTCGCAAGAGACCACACAAGAACGATTACGATACAACACCCTATTTATTCACATCAACACACGCAGTCACAAATAAATATTTCAACGCACGCACCATGCACAATCACAATCATGCATTCCAACACGCACAACATGCACAATCACAATCAAGCATCTCAATACACACATACACAATCATAATCACAAATAAATAATTCCAGCACCCATCCCTTTCCCTGATATGCAGTGCCCTCACACTCCTGCCTCTCCAAAGTCCACTGGAACACCCTGTCGCACTAGGTGCCCAAACCGGCGGTTTCTCTCTCTCCCTTCTCTCTCTCTCTCTCTCTCTTTCACCCCCATGCGAACTATGCTTACATATGTATATGAAGTGTGCTTATCTGGATGCGCTTAAGCGCATACATGTCTGTGCGAGTGTGTGTGTGTGTGTGTGTGTGTGTGCGCGCGCGTGTGTGGCGATGAATGTGTTGATGTTGGGTATTTGTGAAAGATCTCCAAGGTTGATGCAGTGTATATGTGCGGGTATGTGTGTGTGCAATGTGGTGTTGTGTTGTGTGTGTGTGTGTGTGGCAATGAATGCGTTTGATGCTGGGTATATGGGAAAAGTCGCCAGGGTTGATGCAGTGTGTGTGTGTGCGTGCGTGCGTGCGTGCGTGTGTGTGTGGGGTGAGTTAGTGTGTGGTGTGTGTTGGGGGGAGGGGGGGGGTAGTGTGTGTGTGTGTGTGTGTGAGTGTGTGTGTGTGCGTGTGTGTGTGAGCACACCGACATGTTTTCCACTCCCTCTCAAACGATATGTTCGTGCAAGTGATTTTAATTCTTTTGAACTGAATTCAGCTTCTGTTTTATGTGACAGGGACTTGGATGTCTGTGTGTGTGTGCGTGTTCAGTTGGCCAATCTTTTAGCCTGAAGAAGGTTTGTAATAACCGAAATTTGCTTGGTACAACGGCGTTACCGCTTTTTAAACTTTTTTGAGTCTTATTTATACATTGACATTCTAATAATAAATGGTTGAAAATACACCAGTACTATTCTAAAACCAAAAACACTACATGTAGCTATATTAAGTTGCTTTATCAGGTATGCAAAATATGTTCATCTTATGTATTTTAATGTACTCAAAAATGTAACCTTGCTCTTCTTCATCTTTAGCAATATATACACACACAGTACAAAGGTACAAATGTATTTTTTATGTTTAGTTTTCAAAAATGGTTGGAAAATGCAGTTAGTATGTACAAAAGTTGGGAAAATACTGGAGGGAATAAAATAAATGCATTGCACCAGTCAGGTATTGACATGCATATGCATTGTAAAAAAGTTTCAATTTACATTATATGCATGAAAGATAATGAAAATCCTCATTTATCTATATCGTGTGTCTGAACAATTTCACCCATGAAAATGAAAAATTGTATGCACAGATAAGAATATCTATAGATATACATGCAAAAATATTATGCATGAACTGCATACATGTTACAAACATTCATGTAAAATGTTCACATTTATATACTATATGCCAGGTCAAAATGAGAGAGTTTCATAAGCTAGGGAAGCAAAATGGCGGACAAGTCGATCGCGCTAAGTATTGTGGGTATTTGTGTTCTATTTAGTGACGTCAGTGAAAACAAAGGGATTTCAAAATATACATGTGTTGCCTTTTTATTTGTTTCCTTCTTTAGAAATGGTGTTTTCCCACTTTGTTTTAATAGATCTGAAAAGGCTGTGTGTGACCATCTTGGCTGTAGCAATGAAAAAAATGTATTTTTGTTTGTGTTTTTCCAGGTTGGAAGCGTATGAACGCAATGCGAATTTTGGATACGCCACTGCTATGGAGCCAGACTTCAGCATGAAGATTCCAGACTATGACACGTATCGTGACATCAATTTGGATTCATCATTGCCTGTTTTCAGACGTGAATGCTTTTGTACATATTTGATTATCAATGATGCCAAATTTTCGAAGAAAGCTATAAGTCTGTATAATGACAGGTATTTATGTTTCTGCTGATGGGCTGCTAATCATTCCACAAAGACAGTTTTCATTTCATGCCAAATGTCAGGCACAAATGAAAAACAGCATTATGTACACTGTTGATATTGAAATAGACCATGATTAGTGTAGTTATAGCTGCTCAGTGTGAGTGTGCTGCTGGCATGGGCCCATCAGCTCATTGTAAACATGTCACTTCTGTGCTGCATGGTCTATCTGTGTATCAAAAGGGGGGGGCTTCAAGACGCAGGAAACGTGCACACAAACATTACAGCGTTTCCACGCTAGGAAACGATCGCATGGGGGTCACCAGTAAAAGAGTTGTATATGACCCCAGGTCCAGAGAGCGAAGGAATATGGCCAGCTATCCAAGCCATTTTTCAACACTTGGAAGGCAATTCCAAAGGTGACTGATCGCCCCGTGTCACACCTCTTTCAAAACCCGGGAAACATGTATGCCTATTCCCATGATCATGAGGTTATTGCACTCACTCTCTGTCACGGTCAAAATTTCAACTCAACCAAATTCGTGGTCAATCGCCACCAGCCCAGTTGGACCTAAGCCCTAACTCAAACATTCTAGGCGTCAGGAAGACGGGCCCCTAGGTCGGGTCCGGCCAATTAAGCTTAGTGGAGAGGTTTCACCGAGACAGTCCGACCCACCTAGACTGACTAAGCGGCTTTGACCGACGCCTCGATGCCTGCCCAGGCGGACCTCAGTACCTGGGCCAGCCTTATCCGGCCAATTAAGCAGAGGGAGAGGCTCCACAGAGACGGTCTGTCCGGCTAGACGGGCTAATCAGCTTTGACCGACGCCTCGATGTCTATCGAGACGAGTCGTGGTGCCCACCCAGACTCAGCTGGCCAATTTAGATTGACCAGTGTCCACCACTTAAGCCACACGGCACCAGTTAAATAGGAAAGGGGGAAGGTAGTGTGTGGTGGGGGTGAAATCTGGCTAATCAATTAATGACCAATTGACCCCCACAGAGAGTAAGGCGTGTAGACGGACTGTCGTGATGTGAATATCCAATGGAATTAGAGGGAGACAACTTCGGGGTGTCAGGGCGGTTAAAAATACTGACCAATGGTACTGGCCCTTGGACACGGGGTTAGAGCATAAAGGAATACGTGAGTGAGTGAGAGGGGGGGAAAAAAAACGAACAGACAGAGAGAGAGAGGGAGGAGTTCGGGAGAGTAGGCTCTCGCCTACAGGAAGGCAGGGAGATGAGAACGAACAGAGACAGAGAGATGAGGAGGTTTTAGGTGTAGTCTCTGCACGAGGGAAGAGGCAGAGAGATGAAGAGAGGAGAGAAGGAGGGGAAGAACGAACAAGGAGAGACAGAGAGAGGGAGAGGTTCTAGGTCTGCTTGAGAGAAAAGCAGAGAGATGAGGGGAGGAGAGAAGAGAACCAAGTTGAGAGATTAGAAATGAGATAGTCTGCAGAGGAAGGACTGAGGAGAGATGTGGAGAGAGAGAAAGAGTTGCTAATTTATGAAGAAGAAAAGAAAGAAAAGAAAAAAAGAAAAGAAAAGCAACCATGTCCATTTGATAAGAGCAGACTAGAAGAGAGAGAGAGAGAGAGAGAGTGCAATGCGTTAATGCAGGAAGAAAGAAAGGAGAACAGATCGATGTTGATAGTCACTGTTCTACCCTAACCGGGGGTTCGACCTCATACCTGGCAGCGTCACTTCGCCAAGCAGAACCACAGACCAACGCCAACAGTCTCACCTGACCAGGCGCCATCAGACCAACACCAGTGCCGGCAGTTTGTCGTGTTGTGAAAGTGACAGTGAAAAGAAAAGAAAAGAAAAGAAAAGACAGTGATTCGTGAATAGTTAAGATCACCTGGCCAGGTAAAGTAGAAATCTATTTATACCCGGGTTAGTTAATGATGTTTTAGATAAATGATTTTGTGAAATTCAAGGAAAGAGAGAATGTTTTATTTTGTTTGATTCTATATACATTGATGTTCTTTCTATGATCATGTATAGTAAAGTTATAGACTTTACTAGTGGTTTGATGTGACGAATGCATGATATATGAATGAGATTGTAAGCAAGCTGTGAGTGTGTTTGGGCTGTGCGCTAGTCCTTCCTCCACTGACATTACACCGAGGTTGACACTCTCTTGAAGCTCAATGTCTAAAGGATCATCGGATCATTGCAATCACAAACACCGAGAGAGGTGGAACTACAGAAAAGAACTCGTGGTCAGTCATGCAATAAACAGTGGTCCTGGAAAGAACTAAGCGACTGCACTCCTCAAATTTTGGGCGGATATGTAAAATGACAGAAAAAAAACAGGTAAAAAGAAGTTTGCCTTGAGTCTGACCAGTGTAGGGCCAACACTGAAAACCCCAGCCATTATGCATGGTAAGAGACATGAGCCAGTTGCCTTGAGCAAGTTTCAGTGCCAAACAGGAAAAGCGTGCCGCAGTTCTGGCATTATTGCCTGCAAAGAATTTCCATTCCTAGCCTGTTCACCTGATGCAGTGGTGCAGGAGGAAGATGGGTCATTTTCAGTTGTAGAGGTAAAATGCCCTTACACCGCAAGAGATCAGAAAATCTCTCCTTCCACAGTGCCATACTTAGAAAATGTTGAGGGTCAGTTGAAACTGAAAAGAGGGCATGAGTATTATTATCAGATACAGGGACAGATGCTGTGCACAGGATCAAAGACATGTTACTTCATTGTATATACTTTTGTGGACTGTAAGGTTCTGACCGTTCAGAAAGATGATGTCTTCATTCAAGACATGACCAAAATGCTCCAGATTTTCTTTGAAAGTCACTTCAAGAGTGCTCTCTTAGAAGTCCTTTTGTACAGACCTTTCTCAGATGGAGATCAGTCATGCTTACAGTGTCAGCCTGATGTGGACAAAGTTTGAAGGTTTTATTTCCTGCTAGATATGAGGGTTTAGGTTCAATATTTGACGACGATGAGGC